>LUCH01004302.1:39349-54220 GCA_013368495.1 Paragonimus heterotremus | reverse complement strand
TCAATTAGTACCGTATTAAATCCAGTTTTCACGAGCGTCTTCTCATTAACCGTTTCGAAGATAGAATATCTTCTCTGCCGTTGGATATTGAGAAAGACATTTTTGGATTGACTGATTACGCGTAACTCGTTGTGAACCTTGAGTCGTTAGCGAACGATTCAATACCGGGTAAAACCGAATCGACGGATGGCAAATTGCCAACTGATACGGTTGTTTCGAGCGTCACATGACTGTATAGAATGGAAAGTATCGGCCAACTTATCAGCACTAACACCATTTTAAGTGTAATTTCCTCAAAAACTATAAGTGTGCTACACACACCATTTCAGTCTTCCGCTCTGTTTGCACGACAGACAAACAGATCACGTTTGTTTGTATGATTGACAGAGAGCTAGGTTTAAACATATCAAAGAACGGCGTCCTTGAGTGTTTTATCGGCGTTCGAATGGATACATATACTGCAAGAGTATGCTCTAATGGAAGGGCCTCATTGGACACACATGCACTGTTGGATGTGAGAACATAGCCAGCGTCGGAAACGAGCAGCCAGCTGCTGTACTATCTCGATTTGCTGTGAGAAAACTTGACTGAAGTTTTAATCCCAGCCAGAGGTATCGCGAGAACATGCGTTATTGACGACCAATAACGACAGCGAAACCTGAATATAGTTTCTCACTACTGAAAGAGCAGTCTTAAAAGCGTTCGTGGTCGCAACGGCTACGAGCAAGTGTAAGTGATGTTCAACATGTGGGCATGGTTGTTACGCGCTAACATCTGAAAAGGAAGCCACTCGGCCCACGAGAAATTATATAATACCCTAGAAAGCTCACGAGGATAGTGAGTTTTTGAAAGCTGTCCATTATCTTGTATGGAAAGCCGGCTTTGTCGAATATTCGATGGCCGGCCCGGAACCTCCAATCACTCGCATTGAAGACGGATATGACTGTAGCTTGCTTCCTTGCACCAAGGGTGCTGTGGTTCGGAGTATCTGTTTAAAAGTTTCTCGCTCAACTTTTAAACAACCAAGTGTTACTACAGATGTTCCAGGATTGTTTGAACACGCATTGTCATCGTGTCTTGGGATGTAAGTCATCTCGGCCCGGAGGCCTCCATGCTCACCAAAAGGTATGGCTATTTTACGTCATTTCTTATCTATCGTTTGGAAAACATTTTTGTTTGCCAAGAAGTACTTTAGGTCACTATCTCGATCTAATCGGTAGCTATTTAACTGACACGTACAAGAGGTTTTGTGGCGCAAACGGAATCCCCATAACTGTGTGAGACGACTGTTGTTTGCTTTCTTGCATACGGATTGCCACTGCCGTTAATTTTCATTATCGGTAGTTATCAGTAGGTTTTTCTGTTTATCGCTTGCCAATCTTCACTCTTTGGATCCCCACATCAAAGTTTTCCAAGGTTAACGAATTGTATACGCGGAAAGTATTGAGGACATACTCGAGTAAACTGGTTGCAGTATACATATTACACTTTCAGTCTATCACTAATATAGGAACCTGGCTGTTCGCCAAGTACCACATCACAGTCATACCCGGAAAGGGAAATTCCGCAAGCCAACTCGCCAAGCTATTCGCCACCTTATATCACACGGAAGAGTTGTGTATATTACGATGTACATGGATGCATTATCAAACATGGTTGAATTTGGAATAGTTAGATAATGAAATCGCTAGCTTGGTTCCGCTGACCTGGTCCATAAAGAAGGCCTGAGTATGCAGTATGCGTTTGTATTGGTGGCTGCTTCAACCTGACTCATTTGAACTGTAAGTAGCTTCTGGGTATGCATTATAGGTTCACACTAGTAGCTGCTCCACGCAGTTGAAAAAGACAATCAGATTGCAGTACACGTTCACACTAGTGGCTATTCCAACTTGATACAGCTGAGCAATGAATAACGTCTCAGAATGCAATATGAGTCCAAACTTGTAGCTGCTCAACGCGATTGACCTAGACTATCAACAACGTCTCAGAATTCAATATGGGTTCATACTAGTGGCTATTCCAACCTGATTCACCGGAGCTACGAATAACGTCAGGGTATGCGGTATACGTGCACACCAGCAGCTGCTCCGTCCGATTGACTTAAGCTATGATCAGCGTCCGGATATCCAGCATATGTTCACACTAATAGCTGCTCCCTCCGAGCTACTTTTACCATGAACAATTTGGAGAACGAACACATGCGGGAAGTGGTGGGAAACCGGTATTTAAAACGTTTGAGGTACATGGTAATCATCTTCTTTGATTCCGTTGATTGTCATAATGATTGGAATATTTTTCTGCACCGCGATAGATACTTGGTGTTCTAAACATCACAGTGTGACTGGCTGAGATGTAATCCGCAGGCAGCTTGATTTAATCTGTATATTGTTCCGTATAAACGCCACGCGACTTCAATCTAGTAAAAAACAATAGAGCAGATTGAATAGAATATACTTCCGAAGATTCCCGAAGATAGAGAGGGACATGATACCCTTTTCTTACGCCATTCCATAGACATCGAAGATGGAAGCCAACATGTGATAGCGTCATTTTCAACCATCTCTAACAGCAACGTTTCATCGACCAGTATCTGCCTGAAATCGTGCAAACAATGAGAAGTAGTATAAATATCGTATAGACAAAGAAGCTGGAGATTTTGTCATACATGTTTCACCATCAAATGTGTTAGTGATCTTGTTGGAATGCAATGCCAACAGTGTACGGTCCTATATTTCCATTTCGAATACATCTTCAAAACTCCGCAAAGTGAAGCACTCTCAGGCTATAGGATGACGTATTTCATCCCAAAAATTTCAATGATCTCATTCACAAAAGTCTAAAAAGAGAGATAACGCCAATAACGGAATATTTTTGTGGAAATGGAGGAAAACTTTTCCTTACCAAGCCAATACTTTTGGGACTTATTTGATGTATTTCAATTTTTCTATGAACGACATTTATTTACAATTGATGTACAGTAAGTACTTCGCCCGAAATTCCGATTGAAAATTTTCGAAAACTATTTCAAAAATCGAGGATTCGCGCCAAAAGGACCGTTTTGACTTTTGAACGACCTTCATGGTGAATCCCGTGATTCGGATAATTCGTGGAATATTTAATTGAAGAGCACCCCTGCATTCTTGTGTTATTATTGCCACACGCAATCGACCACAACAACAGGATCCATAATTACTTTCGCAAAACAATTACGATATTGTGGTTCTCAATTAATAATCAGTTGAAACCATGGGCTATCAGTCCAAGACGCATGTTTCGACTGCTTCAATTTCTGCACTAGATACCAAGCCACTGAAATGATTTTTTCAAGAAAAATAATTTCTCGGAACACGACATCTCAGAACCTTATTGTCTACGGCCAGCATTCATGATGTACTATCAACTCTGGCGAAGAAGTTTGCACCAGTAATATGAAAAATGAAACATACCGGCTGATTGCATACTTCAACCTCCTGCGGCTTCACGTTTAGCAGCGTCATGTCCCATGTGGATTGCATGTGGAGGCGCACCGGGAACGGTCTGGTTGTTGATGGACCGGCAGTTGCATGTTGGGATTGCACCGGATTTACTTTCAGCTGCACATCGTGCATTTCCTTGCGCACTGTAATGTATCGGAGAACGAAGTTCTTTATTAAACCTGGTGAAGACGGTTAATATGTCTGTTATAAGGATTTACTTTGCAACCCTCTCACTTCTTTCGCAATTTCGTTTTTGCCTGCTGCGTAATTGTGTGCAGATGGCGGACTATTGATAGTCGAGATGAATGCCAATCATACGAAATTTTATAATCTACATACTTCGAAGCAATAGGTCTGGAGTAAGTCCGTAGGTTCTCCGTACATCCTGATATGCGCCGTTTTGGAGATGCTGTTTAATAAAACATATTTTCCAGCGGGGGTGGCGTTGGGGAATAATTAATGTCTACGAGGTAAATCGAAGGTTTCCGTTTCTCCTCAACTTCGTAAGTGAAGTCTGAACGGATGATTACTCCTCTGCAGTTGTTACACAGTGCAGCTTCATCTTACCTTTTGCGCTATCCACCACCATCCATGATAATCGTTGCGTCAGACGACAGTAAGTGTGATAACTGCTCCAGAGTTCTGTGATATTCATAGGCCAAGTGCGGGACATCTAGAAAATATGGAGAAAATTGAAAGTGCGTACCCGTTCCGCGATACGTCTTGACTTTGTACAGCTTCGAGCCAGTGGGCGCTGATACCACCCGACAGCAGCCTATGATGCTTCATGGATGCTAGTTCTGGAGAAGGTACAATCTCTGACTGCGTAATCCGTGATTCGTGCATCATTCCCACAGTTCATCCTCAAACTCCACAACCTGATACATCCGAAAAGCGAATCGTTAATCGGCGAAAACGTTGTCTTAATGGTGATGAAAAAGGTTCCACATTAAATAAGATTTGTTTTCAAGCGACTTTCCAAGTGTGCACGGTGAGGCAAAATACAAAACCATTTTTATACGATAGTGGTTACCCTTTACACTGAATACGTTCACGCTCCACCCAACAGGTAGAGGGGTATATATGAGCATTCGAAAATGTACAATCTGCTGGTAGACAACATACTGTCAAAGAACTCGGAACAGATTGCAAAACGTTTTATGACAATGCGTCTGCCAGCCGAACCGCTTATTAAAGTGGGTAGCCCATCCACCAGAACCACGTTGTTGGGCATGGCATTGCTGTACATCAAGCCTTCGTGAATGAACTGATGATTTTGTTCGTTTCCACTGGATTGAATGTTGCCCGTACATCATCCACTGCTACACTATCGTTCAGCAGCCATGTTTGCATCCTTTTCACTATGTATCGAAGATGCTGTTAGGCAGACATGCCTGAAGATTGTGGGAACCCGCATAAAGTTCTCATGTATGAATCAAACTGGAACGCGGAATAAGCTTTCGTCGGTCCATGCAGACGAACATTCGCACACAGATGGCTGGCAAAGTGGAAGTTGAACACAAAATCCGGCTCACCGTAAGGGTCAGCAGACTGAACCAACGTTTTCCGCTAAGTTGAGTCCACGTAATTCACATGGTGGAGGCACAACTTTTGGCAGCAGATTTAGTAGAGGAAAACGAAGAAGTTTAGATAGTTTACGCAAACTTGAGAGCCCAATATTCTTTTCAAAGCCAAAAAACCGGTACATAACAAGATTTGGCGGAATTCCGTAGCCTTCGAACGGTCGCAGCCAACCACAGATCGACGTTTCCTTGGGAACACACAACGAACCTATCAGTCTCAATATTCAATTGCATAAGTGATTCACTTGGAATAATCTCAGAAGAATGCTCCTTTCTGTTGGAACTGCCTACCATAGGTTCACGATACGCTTCATCATCCGCAGGCACATCATGTGCATGTAATCGAGTGGGAAGCAAGTTATTCTGTCTATGTGTAACATTCCAAAAGTAGGCCGACCAACGTGATGTTCTTGGCGTCGGGTCCTGAAGCCGTTTTCTATTCAAAGGCGACAACTGGCTGGTGAGAGCACAATTTTTTGGTTGACGTGCACTCCCGTTAGTGTATATGTGTTTGCAATAAAAATAACCAAGTACGTCACCACCTGCGGAATTCAAAGCTACCTGAACACGATGATCAGCGTTGACAGTCATAAGCCACCCTTCAACATAATCGACAAGTCTTCAGTCGCGCTATCAATAAGTTCTGCGACATTCAAGTGTTTAAAGAGACCGCAGAATAATCCCTCGACGAACACTGGCGCTGAAGGGGACGTCAGGCTCCCGAGGATAGGCCATAATTGTAAACGTGAACAACTGAAAAGGGTTAACCTGTCTACATGCAGCAGAAGCCTGAGAACATTCAGGTTTTCCGTCCATCGCCCACGTACGACTTGGCTTGGGCAATCATTCCAACCGAAGTTAACATATTCCTGAACCTCGACGAACCTAGAAACACATTATCGAAGTGTTCTCAACAGAGTACGTGCATACACCGGCAACTCAGACATCACTTCCTTCAAGTTATTGAACATAATGCTGACGGCTTTCAAAGATAAACGAGCTTCCATATCAGTCTCGCGAACAACTTCTGTGGATGTTCCGTTCTCTTGGTTCCTATGGGCGATGTCGTTGTCCAAAACGATGATTGTAATAATGTTGAATGACACTGCTGCAGACGTGCGTCCTGCATCTTCAAATTGTTTCCTGTCATTACTGCTGAAGTGACCGCTGAGGTGGAAGACTGCAGAAGGGAATCAGCGTAGGAAAATCCGTAGGCAAACCATCATCGAAGACTTCTATGACAAGACGACTGGTTTCTAGAGAACTTTCGTTTCATTTTTTTCCAGTGAAAATCACGACAAACGCTTGCTCAAATATTGTTATAAAACGAGGAGAATCACTCGCACCTCCTCCACAACACTAACAGTCGGTGTAGCAGAGTAATCCCCAGGACGTTCCTGTTGAATTGCCTTAGCTAACCAATAGACATGAGCACGCCAACAACCGCGCGGCCCTTTTAACGCCTTACTGCTCAATTTACACCCAACGAAGGCGACAGGACCACTGAACTTACTCAATTCGCGCGTTCACAATTGTTACGCAGTGCTTCGATTAAACAAAGTTGACATGAGCGGCGTAGGCGTGCGGACACATTTTGGATAGAAAAACGGTTCCGCCCGCAAAATGGTACATGAAAAATATATCCATTACATTTCGGTTAGTGATCCAGGAGGAACACCCATAGATCCGTTAGGAAACGGCTGTGTTCCAGTGTGTTACTAGGGACGCTACTCCGGAAATTCCTTTTGTGTAGTTTGTGCTTTTGTGTTTGGGTTACACTATTTCGTTATAAATTATTCAGTTACATAGCTAGTTGTTTTTGTCTTTTACTGAAATAACTTCAGCTTTTAAGGCTTATTTGTGATCGTGGAAACCCCTCTAAAAAGTGCATGAAATTCTCTAGCAAGGTCAACGAAGTCGCATATTTTTGGCAGTGGTCACGACCACCTCATTTTTGTGAACGCCACTTCTCATGTACTCAAAATTATACCCGGTTTCGACACTAGCTGATGCTCAGCCGCGGTGACCAATAAAAAACCTGCCGCCACGGGCCCACTCTCTGTTTGCAAAGCATTTATAGGATGTTCATGGGGAGGTTGTTCTGCCTCGGTAGGTTTCTTAGCGGGTATCTGCATCTATTTTACCCGATTAAATGTATTTACCGTTATTCGGCTAAACTTTTAGTTCTTCCAGGGTGTAAGGGATTAGACCTATATAAAGGTATAAACACAAATAGTCAATTTCGAAGGTAGTCGCTGAATAGCCCACTATAAGCAATCCGGAGCTAGGCGAAACAGGAGTACCAAGGAAACGAACCACGCGCAACAAAACGTATATTGCTAAGTAGAATCAATTGGAACAATTGGTTTCCATTTTGTACAAGGAAAGTTGGTGTAGACTACATAAAAAATAAAACAAAATATGATAATGTGTACAATAACCTATAAGGTTTTCCAGAATCAGCAGAAGGCTGTAGACACGTGTTTGAAGTTCGTAGACGTAATAGATTGGGTAGAGCACATGCGGTCACTTTTATAGGTTGAGTTTATGTTGATTACGGCTTAACAAACCATTAAATAGCTTAGTGCAAATATTTGCACCGTTACAAACGCAAATCAGGAGTAACTACAGTATCGCGTCATTACAGGATATACCGTTTAATGATGTATCTTCTTCACAATCACAGAGTGCTTTTTAAATTATGCTGTCCACATTTTGCGTCACTGAGCAGTCCATTAGAATGGCCTTCAAAATTGGCATTGTGGATGTTATGACATCCACATGTGCATGGTCGGGTATATTGACTTAGCAATCATTACTACTTTTAATAATTGCGTGTTTTGAAATACGTGGAACACATGCGATCAGTTATACGTTTACGGACTTTAGAAGGGTAGTGTGTTGTGCAATAATGTAATGATCGATCTACGATGCTGGAACTATGCACTACATTCCATTATAGTCTGATATGGTTCAGTCATGTAATTATGTCTTCTTCCGTAATCTGCGAAGTTTCTTTTCCAATGATATTGCTTACATTTTGCTGTGTTGTGGAGTTTCTTAGGGATCATTACAAACGTAGCAACCAGCTAAGTAGTAATTTATTTACAACCGTCCTGAGCAATGAACGTGGCCTCCGAGTAAAGAAGTGGACGCCCGATAAATCTCACTATGGACCGTGTGGTTTATGCTTACACCGGCAACGTGTGAACTAGTAACTTATTTTTGGCCACCACTAACGATACACATGGTGTGTGGGTAAGCGGACCAAACGCCCAACCAGCTCTACTGTGGACCGTATGGTTTAAAACTGTACCCGGCGGAAGTTAAGCCTGAATTCGTTAATCCATTAATGTCTAAAGTTGACATTTAGACGGATCTGTCTTTAACCTTTTCGTTATCATCGGGACAAATTGACTTCGTAGATCGGTTCTAACTGAACTACACTTGATACAGAAACAGGCAATTCACAACTATGACGGGGAGGCGATTACCTGGGCGAGACACTGAATGAAAGTACTCAAACGGTAGTCGTCTGAGAGATTTCGAAGCATAGGAACGATGGTGCTCTGTTTGTGCCGCAAAAAACCTGCAGATCATTCTCGGGAATAAGCACGGGAGTCAATTTAGTGAATTCAGGCATTTTGGCGAACCGTCCTTTTATTGCAAAGCAACCAGCTGTGCAATATTGAGAAACATTGCGAAGTAAAGTGGGCGGTGGATTTAGTCTACTTATAGTTATTTGTTTCAACTTCACTATGCCAGCTGAGCGTTTACCGTACCGGGCATTATACATCGAGACCACCAACAGTTAGGTGAAACCACATGGTGATCAAGCAACAAATTGGTCACGAACTATGAAATCCCCGACTGTTCCACTGAGCAATGTGGGTAGGTGTCGCCTGCTTGGATGAGGTCCTCGTGATCACTCAAACCGTTGATTAGAGACGCTGTCCGAAATGGCGGCATGCCACAGTCAATTGTGTACCTGTATCCATACAATTCCTAGTTCTTCCGCTTAGTCTTTTATTAATTTCACAACCTCTTAGTGGCGTTTTCTTCTTGGATATCCCACGTCCTTATTGAGGTGAGCGGCGGCCCGAGCCACAGTAACTTTTGGTCGGGCTCATGGCTGCTATAATGATGATGCCATATAAGGATCCTAACTGTTCCATTGCGTAGTACCGCTCTAGTAAGGATCGGGAATTAACACTAAATTAGTTTGCATTCGAAGGTGACGTATTTCGACCTCGCTATTTGCAGCTTGTACGGAAGAATGCAACTCATCATCTGAAACCATCGGTTACTGAGTTGGACGTATTGATCTTGAGAAAGAAACGTGTTTGGGGTTTCGATTGCATTTACTAAAAGTTAACAACACTATTTAGAGCCGTCTTGTCACTCACAAATACCCATACTGCTCATGGGTTCAATGTACTGTTTTTTTTGAAACCATCGTGTACGTCTATCTTAGAGACGGATATAATAGTACAGGTAGGAATGACACGATGATCAACATCAACTCCTCCGAGGAGACGACGGAGTTGATTTTTTTGTGATTGACAATGGATTGTTCTCTGTTCACTGTTATTTGGTAGAAGTCATCGACTGCGCGGTCATCTTCACGGAGATTATCGTCACCGGAATTGTCAAGACATTATGTGTCCACTTTCTTCTAGCGCGCTATTACATGTTCATCTATGAAACGGTGTAAGTACTGCCTGCGCTGGTAGTGCATTCTAGCTATTGATAATCTGTTGAGACAGCCGATATACAGAGCGAAATCGTCCTGGTAACTGAAGGTGGTTCTAGGGTTTCCTCTCATTCCGGAGTGAGGAATCTACTGACGTCTTCCCCATGCGCATCCGTAGAATTCGGCGTACGACAATAACATCACCATGGAGTCGCCGGTTTGAATTGAGGCCTGTCACTTCAACAATCATGCGTTTGGCTGCTTTTTGTACTCTTCAGGTTAAGGTGCTTCGTTTCGCATGCATGAAAACAACCGCATACTCGTACTCCCATTTTTGACCAACGTAAGACTAGAAGAGTAAACGGGCGCGTCAGTTGGCTCGGCAGTCACCTTGAAACAGCAGTAAGATATTTTCTAGGAGTTGGCTATCAAGTGGGTACCCAGATAAGCGAGTGGACTTGTCAACGCCACTGGGCGCGTCCCCAAGTGGCGGTTTGGGGAACGGCCTTCCGCACGAAGACTAACTACGGAAGAAGCGGGGTTCTTCCATTCCATTCGTGAAGAGTGGACATTAATGCCATTACGGCGTGATGAATTCACGATTGGCGAGCCAGGTCTCCCATAGAATACCACAAGCTCTTCGACGACAGTACGTGATGGTGTACATGAACTCCCGGACAGTATGTCATTCATCGGACGTGCTCTCAATATGGCGTGCAGAAATCTCTTAATGATCACCAGCCACATATGATATGTAAGATGTGCCAGATATCTTGAAGAGCTGGACCCGATTCGAAGTCCGTACGAACCAACCTAGTCATCGCCCCCGGCAACGGAAAGCATGTGTTGCAATACCCCTATCAGTCTTGGACTACCAGACTGGATAGATCTACCATACCAGATCCGACTTTGTTGATGAATCCTCCAACTGCTGCGATGCTTCTGTCGCAACTTCGTACAAGGTGCACTGGACATCCTTAGTGGATGAATTCTTTCGAAGGGCTTATGAACCGAACCATTATTGGTCACTGGCGTCAGATGGACTGCGAACACTGCGCTTCACCCCGCTGTCTTGTGAGTTAGATTTCTTTTGGACCAAAAGTTCTAGGTGGGGCTTCTGAAGACAACTCCCTTCTTCGACCTGGGCATCCGAGAAAAGGTCTACCCCCACGACATTGTAGCGCGTTTCTCACCCCGTGTGGTTTCCCACTGTTAAATAGATCGAGTCGATGTAAGTGAGGCTATATATGAAGATGTTTCGCTCATCAGCAACCAGGGGCGCTGACTTAAGTGAACTGAACGTTTTGGGGAACTGTTCAGCTGACCTCCATCAGATCGTCTGAACGGCAGAATCCTGGTGGTTAGTAGTTGCACATAAAATGGTCCTATGGCAGAATCAGAAGTGGCCTTGGAGTTTAATTTACTGAAGCGTTACAAGCCTTCTGGATCAGATCTCCCACATTCTCTTTTCAAGGTTGTTTGAGGGGGATTAATATCAAAACCGATAAAAATCATTTGGACGATTTGGGAAACTGATGAGGTACCTTGTGATTCTTGCTTATTAACAGTAATTCATATTTTCAAAATATCTGTGGCAACCGCAACGGCTTCAGTTTAGTGTCCGTTACGTTCTTGATTCACTTACTGTGTGTTACCTCGACTCACTAAGCTCAGGAAAGCGAGATACCTGAAGAACAAGCAGAATTCCTATCTGATCGAATGTGCGTTAACCACACTTTTTGACCCTGCAACGGCGTCTTTAAAGATAGCCGCCGGTCATGGTCTTTTAATATGTAAGGTATGTCCTTGACGTGATTAGTTGTAGCATTCTTCGGAACTGTCTTCCTTTCAGATGAATTTCGGCGAACTATATCATTCTGTCAAGGTTACTGTATGCCTACACTGCACGCAAATGTAGGGTTTATAGACAACTGTACCGGATCTTTATTACTTCCAAGGGTGTTCGTCCTTCTCTTTTGTTCATTTTCTGTCACGGACGACATTCTTGAAGGTGTGCTTAAGAAACCCAGTGAGCATGGTGTTGAATTTCCTTTGGACGCTAGGCCAACTGACATGGTTTATGTGGGTGATATCTTGTTTAGCCCTTCTGCCGAAGACGTGCAGACCATGCTGAACAAGGTGAACGGCTGGACTAGTTTGTATAAAATGCGCTTCGCGCCTTTAATTTTCAAATTACTTCATGTCTGTGGCATTTTCACCCCCACGATCTTCTTTACAGGCAGTCCGACCGTGACTAAACAGTTTCACATTACTTGGGTAAAACTACTTTGTTACCTTGTAAGTGTCGATGGAATGTCCTCGAAGGTAGCAAAGAAACATGTTGCCCTTGTTAACTTACATCGTCTGTGGTGTCGAAAATATATTCGGTTGTCGTTGGAAGGGAGGGTATGTAGTTTTTTGCCATGCATTTTGGTAACAACCTGTCCGCGGTTATTTCACTAGACTTACAGCGTTTGACCATCGTTTCTGCCACTTAGCCCACATTAAATGAGGCGATTGCGTACACCACACAGCTGTTCGCCAGTGTGCAGTTCAGAAGGCTGAGAATAGACGTTCAATCGGTCAGCCAATCAAGCTGCACAATCTGCGATGGTATTCCGCGCGCAGTCCAATAATCGCACCGGGCCTTGTATACTGGATTTGTCAACTGTTGAATGAGACTACGTGGTGGTGAAACAACGACGTGGTCACGAAGTATGAAGGTCCTGATTTTTACATTTCGTAAAGTGGATAGTTTTTGCTTGCCCGGCCGGCTGATCACTCAAGTGGCTGGCTAAAAACGTTATCCGAGACGGTCGGTGGCTACGTTCAGTTACATGCGTGCATTCAGATCATTTTTAGTTCTTCCACTTAGCCTTGTTTTATCGCTTTTTATCATTTTAAATAGGCGTTTGTTCCTTTTTGGTGTTTCACGTGTTTGTTGTGGTGAACGGCGGTCCGAGCCGTAGTACCTTCTGGTTAAGTTCAAGGCTGTTCTCATTGAGTGCGTGAATGAAATCATCCTGCACATCACTGAATCCAGATATATTGAGCTGACCTATTGAGGACACTTTGTATCCACACTACATTTTCCTGCAGTTACAGTGGTATTTTTTTATCAGTTCATTTCATTTGAATCTGCATTTGAATGTTCAGTTCTATGGGGAACTTCATTTCCTCTTTTGTCAACTTGTTTTCAATCTGGGTCACCTTACGGTGAGTTAATCTAATCACATAAAGTTAAGTTTGCGTCCTGTGTATTTCGGGAGCTAAAATTTCAGCTTTTTACATACACAACCTCAACAAACGAAGAACAATTAACCTAATGTGCCTGGAACACCAAACGTTGTTAATTGCTATCAGCGGTGTGGATGGTCGCGAACTTCCTAACCAGGGGCTGGTACTTGCTAAACTCAGTTAACGGGACGGTCTAGGCTTTCATAGCCACGACCACGTTACTACCTGACAGCCCTGAGGTTTGTTCTAACCATCAACCGCCAAACCGAGCAATGCGCGATATGATGCATACGCTGCATTTATACAGAGTACGTAATCTGACCAACGAAGACTATTTTCACTAATTCGGTTGTCGGTCGTAAACTTGTACTTTTTCTAAATGCGCGTCGACAGACTATTGTAATGCCCACACAGTGGGCTCATTTGCTACAGGCCAACTGAGGGAGACAACGGTAGTCAGATATCAAAAGTCTAGATACAGCCTCCGCACGGCTCAGTCATAGAGCAAAACTAAGCGCACGGATGTATTGTAAACTCTGCATTTAATCAGCCTCCGATCGTTACAGTTGTGCGCACCTCACGGGTTGCGTATGTATCTAGTTACACATTCCAGCACGAGCGACGTCTACGCGTCACGTTGAGACCACCACCATGGAAGCAAATTGATCACATGTCCGTCAGCTGCCGGTGGCGCCACTCCATTGCAAATTGTCTTTTATCCTGGAGCAGATGTCTTGACTCAGACCATGTCGTTGTTCGTACCCGTTTATTGGGAGGTCATCTGCTCGCAAATCGAATGTATCCAATGGAAAGCTGGGCGACGAGGGTACACGAAACATGTATCAAATAGCATTGACAGTTAAACTGCCCAGTCACAACGATGGTGCGACCCAAAAGAACACGTCAAAAGTCTCTACAGCTATGCGAAACTCATCCGGAGAGATCTATTCCAAAGGATCACTACAGCTAAAATGGAGTGGATTTTTATTGATTAAGCCAATTTATGGATAAACGTCGACTGATCTCTCTGACTCCGATTTTGACAAAGATCACTGTGTACCAGAACGAAAACTTCTGAAGTGTGGATAAAGACCACAAGGCTTACTCCTCCGAGCGAGCCAAGGAGATGGAGAAGGCACTCTCATTAGGAAACGGCCGGACGCTGTTTTATGCTTTATGGTTGCGCTGCCTGTCCACAAGGTGTTGCTAAAACTACACGGGGAAAAGTTGGCTCACAAATTTACATTGTGGTTGCGTTTTGACAGGTGGGCTGGGGATCTCAGGGAACTTTTCAACCGGCTTGATCCGGCTCATTCGATTGTGTATGATGGAGGTTGTGGGGATTAATTGTGACACTCCAGATGACCACACACAGGAAACCGAAGTACCTTCGGAACTCAAAATGTTGAAACGTAATAAAGCCCCAGGTTCGGAGCTACTTTCTGTAACATTTCAAAAATATGCTGTTGAGAGATTACTGTCTGAATAGACCACATTATTTCGACCCATTCAGGGGAATGAAGAGGCGCCTCGTTATTACGGTTTTTCAGCAGTCTTCCTCATTTTCAGGAAAGTTGCCAGGACATTATGTGAGAACCGCAGAGGTCTCGATCCTGTCCCTATTGCATCCACACTGCTCACATATCTCTTATTGAGGCAGCTTCCGAAACACAGAGAGAACCAGCTTAAAACAGAATAGGCAGTTTTCCGACCTGGTAGCGGGTGTATCGAACACATTTCCACCTTGCGACAGGTTGGGGTTGGAAGAAGGTTGGCAACTTCTTCCGGAAAATGTAACAGTTCTGGCACACTGCCTCCCACCCGCTGCCTTGCGGTATAGGCTTTTGAGCCAAAGGCTTTGGTTGAGAACCCCAATCGTTCT
>LUCH01004302.1:0-36934 GCA_013368495.1 Paragonimus heterotremus | reverse complement strand
TATGTCTGGGAAGCTGCATCAACGGCGGCGGTGGAGGTGTAGGGAATGAAATAGAGCCGCGTATTTCTAAGGCTAGGGCAGTGTGTAGTAATCTGAGGCACTTATGGCGACAGAGAGGGCTGTATTACTTTGCGGCAGCGAAACCTGGCCGTTCAGGGTAGAAGACATGAACCGTCTTCAGTTGTTTGACCATCGGTGCCTGCGTTCAATCGCTCGTATCAGGTGGGACCAACGAGTAAGCAACGAGGAGATTAGTAAGCGGGTGTTTGGCACTGAGTGTTAAACGAGTTCTTTTATTCAACCACTACATTTGCATAGACTGAGATGGTTAGGCCATGTACTAAAGGTGCCAGCTAGTCGTCTGTCATACCGAGCACTGTTTGCCGACGCTTCGACCGATTGGCGTAAGGTGCGAGGTGGACAGATGATAACTTGGCATAGACAAGTGAAATCGTTCACGAAGGGGTTGGGCACTGTAGATCGGGTTCGTCTTCCGGGCTGGAGCCCTCGCGATTCACAGAGTCGATGGCTTGAAACTTTGGATGAGAAATCGGCTAACTGAGCTCAGTAGTGTAGATGTTGTCGTTGTTTGATTGAATTGTCTGTGAAGTGATTGCACTTAATGACGCGGGACAGTGAAAGCCGTGAGGAAGCTGTCTTGCTGATGACGCCTTACTTACTTACAGCTCGGTTGTTTGTTTGCAAGGTGCAGGCAACCTGATGTTGTATGTTTGTATGTAGACGTAGCTATTTTTAGTGACTATGTCCCCTCCCCTCTCCCTTTTTTCTACTCTCTTTGTAAACAGGGTTTGTTTCTTCTTCGTGGTTGTGTGGCAGATAAGCATCAGTGAGAAACTCGGATGTATTGCTGTCTACGATTATGATGATGATGATGATGATGATGATGATGATGATGAGACAGGAGACGGATTATGGTTCTCAATCAGAGCCTTTAACTAAAAAGCCTACACCGCGAGACAGCGGATGGGAGGCAGTGTACTAGAACTGGTACATTTTCCGAATGAAGATGTCATCCTTCTTCCAACCTCCAACCTGGAGGACCAGTAGGCTGGTTTTTCAGACCTCTACCTATTGGCCTGCCTGGTGTGAGTGACTCTATCGTGTGGTGGCCACACCGTCCAGTTTATCCCAACTGGGCATCGGGATACGCAAGCCGTGAACACTGCGTCACGGTCCAGTCTCGTTTGGACCCATCGGTTAGTGAAATAGATTCGGAGATCTGTCACCCCCTTCGCACATAAATTGGGTGAAGCACACTGAAAATGGTTACCCATAATTGCTTACTGTACATTCAGAACGGGCATAAAATTTTTGTTGTCTTTGAACGAATAAATTTATTTTTTAAGATGAGCGGGTGAGGAGAAAAACGACGTTGCCACAATGTTGACTTTAAAGCAGAATCGGGATGACTGAAATGGTCAAATGATAAGTGTGTTAAAGCACGTAATATAGATGTAGTACTATCAGTTTGTATAGACACAAGTTACACCATAATAATTTCGACACATCAACACCTCACTGTAAGAGGCTGTGGTTGAGGTAGCCTAGGAGAGCATGTCTAGCAGTCACGTCAATATCAACGTTTAATTCAGGCAATACTACTACCGTTACATGATGAACAGAGTGCTGAAGCTTCAGGGTGTTTTGCAAAGTAGAGATTTAAATGATTTTCTCTCGACAAGGCCGGAGACTCGTCTGCCATTCCTGCATTTGGTTACCTATGTGTTTCTGATGCATCCGTATTATAATACTTGTGGGTTTCTTGGATGTGATAAAACAACGTTAATACCTCCGTACTTGTCACATGATATGGCACACTCTGCTCACGAGATACCGGTTCAGACGACATTCTTTCACTAGCTGTACGAATAGCTAGCGAAGGAAAACTCGGGCGTGGAGCGTTACGGTTTTTCTGTTCAATCTCCAGAGTCACTTCGATTTCCGACGGAAGGTCGTCCGGAATGTAACAAGTAAACACATCCGTTATCCACAGCCTAGTGGTCTTTAGGCAGGTATTGGTAACTCTACGATCCCGTCCCAGGTGTTCATTGTTATAGTTACAGTCGACCTGTTTATTTGTTGTTTCGAATTGACAGGCATCCACATTGGCCGTGCATTTGGAACAGACCTCTTCACAAGCTTGCACAGCTGTTTAGATTTTGATGCAGCGCATGTTTGGATCACATCGTTGTTGTAATTCGGGCAGTTTGATTGTCTGGTGCTTAGTGAGCATTTTGTACGGCCTCGTCGTTAACTCTTCATGTGATAATTTTACGTTAGCAAACGGTTGAACTCTGAACAAACGGTAAACCGATGCAAATACGATTAACCTCACGGTAACTATCAAGTTAGTTATTCGAAATGAGTGATAGTCTTTGGCGATGGTATGTCACAATTACTTACGGGCGCCTTGTGGGTTTGCATCCACACTTGGTTTTCACCGGACGCTGTGCATGTGACACATCATCGTCTTCTGTGCTGAGACGCTGAACTCTATAGACAAAAGTCGTGAGGTATTTACGTCTGCAATAATCAAGCACTCAGCCGTCTATTTTCTGGAGTAAGCCGACCAGATTGCGCGTTCATACTACCAGCAAGTACTGTGATGTCCGAATGTTTACTGCGTCTCAGAAAATCAGACAGAGTATCTTGTAACTTATTTTGGTGAACACCTTGCATATATAACAAGTAAGTAACTTTCTTCTGATCTGTATCAAGCTTTGATGGAACTACTATGTCGGACGACGCATAAGCGCGACGCTTGAAACTGGCCACAGTCTCCTCTCCATCTTGACCGCAAGATTCGTCGTCATCAATTTCTCCGAGGTGGGATCACTGATCCATATTGTTACCAAAGAGTGAGTTCAACTGAAGAGCACCTTCCAGCTCGTAAATGACCGTTTCGGAAAACCTACACTCGTCCATATCGAGACTCAAGGAAGTACTCGTGAAACGAGTTTATTGGCATTTTTGTGAGAGCGTATGAACATCCAGAACGCCAATGTTCGCCAATCGTCTTGGCTTTGGGAAAGGGAGTTTTAAAACAAAGGAATTAGAAGAATGTCAGGGTGAGTAATCCAGTCTGTTGGGGGCACTGTTAACTTCGGATACTCCCCGGCTGTTTGTGTCATAGATATGGCCATTTATTGAAGCTTTGTTTATCTCATTCAGCGTGTTTTTCTTGGCTTTCATTCTAGTTACTATTGCTATGGAGGACGTTATCAGTGAATTTACCGCGCTACAGGAGGCTAAAAAGTATGAAACCGCCTACAATTTAATTCGTGATGCCATTAAAAATCGGGGCATGAATGACTCTGAACTTCATTGGCGTCATTCGCTCATCTGTCGTGATATGGGTAAGTTACTCCGGGTAACCTTCCACTTCGGGGTTTGTTGAATAGCTATGACTGCTGGCAAACAGGATAGCGCTTTGTACAAACGATTGGTTGAAGAAGGATTGGAAGCTGCAGATGCCGGTCTAAAAGTTAATCCGGATCACCCAAAATGTCACTGTGTAAATTTGCGTTGTTCTTACTGTTGAATTTTTTTTCCAGTGGTCAGCCATACATTTGAACTATTTATCTCAACTGGAGGGTATCAATAAGCGAATTGAAAATTCTTTCAAGATGAAGGAACATTGGCTGGTTTGTTCATACTTTTTACTAGTAATTCTTTTTGTGACTTCAAGAAGGCGATTAAGGCTAATCCGGACGATGCTATCACCTTGCACGCTTTAGGTCGATGGTATCTACTGTTTAGATCCCCTTGTTGATGCTTTTAGGTGTTTCGAGGTGACTGATTTACCTTGGATTAAACGCAAGTTCGCCCAAGCCTTCTTTAGCACCCCGCCTACGTCAACTTACGAAGAGGTAATCGTTCCCAATTCCTATTTTTCTAAAAGGACAATAATACGTATGTATTTTTAGGGTCTTGAATATCTGCTGGCGTCTGAAAAAGGTAGATTTTCACTTTTTTGCTTCTCTAACGGAGTTCAGTTTCTCCCAATTTCATTGCCAACAACTCATTGTATTTGGCAAAGACGTATCAACGTTTAAAAAATAAAGACCTTGCTAAACACTACTGTCAACAAGTGCTAAACTTTAAGGATACCGATTTGGAAACGGAAGAGGTACGTTTACATTCGTTGTATATTTATTCACTTTCTAGGCCAAAAAAGAGGCGTCCGAAATTCTGAAAAGTCTTTAGTTCCTGACAGTCGTTTCGAATTTCTTCACTTTTCTGTATTGGCCTGACTTTTTTTTTACTGTGTAATAGTCAATGTTCAATAGTACCTTTTGTTCTTTACGGACATTTAAATGGGTCACTTCTGGCTTACATTCACATAAACGTTTGTCCAGGTTACTACCTAAATTTTCAGAATGTTCGCAGCAGCTCAGTTGTAACGTCGCCCCCTTACTAATCGCAATTTCGAATTAGGAGCCTTATTTGCTGTAACCACCACTATCCGGCAGCATGCCACTGTTCTGCCCACTTGTGACGTACCATGTTACGTGGAAGTGAGCACATTGCGTGAAAGCCGGCAACTGATTAATAATCATGGAAAGTCGTAAATCTGTAGTCCAAGGATTCTTCCGGCAAGAATACCAGGCAAATAAGTCCCAGCGAACCTTATTTAGAGAGTACAGGGAAGTAGTGAAACTACGGAGCGAGTGGGACTCTACGGTTTGACTGCCATCTAAAAGAAAACAAAGAGTCGGTCTTAGTGTGACGGTCCTTGTGCCTACTGATTTAGTTGAGTAAACTCACTTTAATGTTCGGAGTAATTAAAGAAAGCCTACAAAGAGGCGCACATAGCTAATAGAACGGAGTGCTTGCTTTGGTGTTGGTGGTAGAAAAGCAAAAACCATAGGCATTTTTGCGGTAAGTTAATGGGAAAAATCGGGGTTTTCGGATAGATCATCAATTGACCATACGGCCTTGGTTGTAACACAGTTCATTCGAGCTGTACTGAGGCTCCCACCACAGATGTGTCGGCAGGATTCCGATAGGTGAGATTTATTGATTAAGAATAATTGTGAAGTGGTATATAATTTGCGGACCCTAAAATGGCAACTAATTTTGGTGCTTGAGTAGCCAGTTGTTCGGTATTTTAAAATCAGAGGTATGAAAATGCTCTGCGCAAATTTTCGTACCTAGTGTTGTGATCCAAGAACGCGGATGGCACATGGGTTGTTTATTCGACAAACCAATACACGGGTTAAGCGTTTAAACCAGACCAGTCACAAAACCACTAATTTGCACGCGATATTCGGCCTCAGACCGTTTCGGCTGCCACATACGTCAGTGTTCAGTTCCATTAAGTAGCAGGGACCATTATGGGCGATGCTGCGCTTTAGTAATCCTTCCTGCATTCTTCTTGTGGGTTGTACGATGTCAAAATATATGCTCTGCACCTACTACTGAATAGCCGCGGTATGAGTAGTATAACATGATCGCTCATCTTCACTGCACTCCTCTCCCCGCAGAGATTGTTCCGACTACAACAAAAGCCATTCAGGTTTTCTTCGATCTCTTGACGATCTGCGTACCGGCCCCGGGGGCGTCGCTGCTCCTGGCATACACTCTCTTCCGCTCCGGGTGTCGTACCATTTGCGAAGCTGGCTTCCGTGCACTCGATGTTGATTTCTATCATTCTTGATCAGACACACTGGACCGCGTCGGTCCACTACCACATAAGGTCCTCTCCACCTCACCAGGAACTTCCTAGATCCTGGTCCTGTTGCGCCTGGACTACACCTGTCTCTGTATTTAATCTTGAAAACAATTTCAAATACCGCATTTCGATCCGACAACCTTGCGGTTGACTGCTCCTTAGAAGCTTCTTGTGCGCTCGTCAAGTTTTGGTTGACCACTCTTCGAGCTTCTGCTAATTCATGCATTCTCATCCGCCTGTCTCCCCATAAACCAATCTCCTGATCCACTGGCAGGCGTGGCACACGCCCGTACATTAGCTCGAACGGCGACTTCTTCGTTGTTCCTTCAGGCGAACAGCGGTGGGCCAACAGAATCACTGGTAGTGTTTCTTCCCAACTCCCTCCTTTCGCCGCCAACCATTCCTTGATTGTGCAAATTTTCTTGATTCCCAAACGCTCCAAGCAGTTCCGAAACTCTTCACTTTCGAAGCAGGGACCTTGATCAGTCAGTATGTTTCGCGGTATTCCATGATCTCCCACGATGTGTTCTATTATCGCCCTGCACACAGTGTTTGCACGCTGATCGGGTATAGCGGCTGTTTCGATCCACCTTGTGAAATGTTTCATCATCACTATGGTGTATTGATTTCTGGATGTGGTTACTGGGAAGGGACCCATTATGTCCAGCGACCATAATTCCCCAATCTCATTAACCGGAATTGGTTGTGTAAGATACTGACTGGAGTAGTTGGAGCTCTTCAGCAGTTGACATTGCTAGCACGCCAGTACATAATTGTTAACGTCCTTCTTCATTCCCGGCCAGTATGCCCTTTGCCTCAGCATCTCATAAGTTCGGTGACATCCCGTATGAGCCAACTGATGACATTCTTTCACAATTGCCTCTCTCAACCTCGTCGGTATAACAGGCACGCTTACTCCATCCCGCAGTCGGCGCATTAAAATTCCCGCACTATTCAATCGCAATTCCGACCAGTGCGTTCTGAAGGATGTCATCTCCGGAATTTTCTCGTTCTCTGGTTGTTGTTCTCCCGATAGAAGTTGATCAATCACCATTCGGATTGTCGAGTCCACCCTCTGTGCTACCTGTAACTTTCCGAGGTCATTCTCCAGTTCAATACTGTTGACTCCAATCGCGTCCTTGTGAACTTCACCCATGTGCTGCGTTCGGGAAAGCAGATTGGAAACATAGTTCTCTCTACCAGCTACATGGCGAATTGTGAAGTCGTACTCTTACAATCGCAATGCTCAACGAGCCAGTTTCCCTCGGGGATCCTTCGCCGATTTAATCCACTCCAACGGCTTGTAATCAGTCTCCACATGGAAACGTCGGTAGAGCAAATGAGGCTTCCATTTTTCCAATGCCCACACAATCGCCAAACACTCCTTCTCTGTTGCTGAGTAATTTCGTTCAGCAGGAGTTAATACTCGACTGGCATATTTCACAATACCGCCTTCTTGCTTCAGTACATCTCCGATACCCACATCATTCACATCCGTCGCAACAACGAAGCTCTGTTCAGTCACCGGCAACTTCAGGGTCAACTGTCCTTCCTTCATCAATTGTTGGATCTCGACGAACGCTTGATTGGCCTTATCTGTCCAGTGAAATTCGCAATCCTTCTTCAGAATTTCGTACAGCGGGCTGGCCAATTCATTGAAGTTCTTGATGAAACGGCTATAGAACCCGACACCATCAAGAAACTGTCGCAACGTCCTCTTCGATGTTGACATTCGGCCTCAGACCGTTTCAGCTGCCACATACGTCAGTGTTCAGTTCCATTAAGTAGCAGGGACCATTATGGACGATGCTGCTCTTTGGTGATCCTTCCTGCATTCTTCCTGTGGCTTGTACGATGTCAAAATATATGCTCTGCACCTACTACTGAATAGCCGCGATATGAGTAGTATAACACGATTGCTTATCTTCATTACACTAGGACGTTGCAACAACACAGGCGGTAGCGCAGGAAATGAAATGAAAGTTCTTACTTCCCAGGCTTGGCTGTTTCACTTAATCTAGGACATTCAGGGCGTCATAAAGGCACATTTCTGAAGCTAATGACTGCCTATATTAGACGAATGTGAAAACTGTGGTGGTCCACGGTTGCAAAGCCCGATAGTTCAGAGTGGAAGACGTGTCAAAGGAATTCGTTTGTTCATTCTTCGAATTTGCACTAACTTGGCTTGGTCGTGTGTTGAAAGTGCCACCTAATCGAGTCACACGAGGCAGTTAGCCGATGCTACGGCCGACTGACGTTAAGTGGACTGATGATTATCTGGCTTAGAGAAAACAAGTCATTCACTACGTAGTAGCCGCTGTAGGTCGGGTTGGTCTCTCTGGCTGGGACCCTTGCGATTTAGAGTAGGTGTTTGGAGACTTTATGTGAGATGGTGGATAATCGGACTTAGTGACGTACATATTCCCGTTGTTTTGGCCGAGTTGTCTGTGAAGTGAATGTGCTTAACGCAGTAGAAGCTGTAAGATTGGTGTCTTGATGACGCCTTACATTTACTCAGCTCGGTTGTTTGTTTGCAAACTGTAAGCACCTTAGTGTTAAATGTTTGAGTATAGACGGTTGTTTTTCTCTCTCTACATTTTATCCTCTCCAGTACTTGTTATTTCTTATGGTTATGCATCAACGCAAACCGCTGATATATTATCTTCTATGATGATGAAAATGATATGCCAGTGGAGGTTGCCTATGCAGTATATGGAACAAACTTGGATCGGCATTTAGCGACGCAAATGGCATAGAAGTCCGTAGTACGAGAGGGAAGTGTGGATTGAGTGTTCCTACATTTGTAAATCACTGCTCATAAGAGTTGACCGTCGTACAAATTATGGAAGTATTCGGGTTGCAAAGCATTAGTTTGTCTATGTGATAGGATAACGGGTTCGCGTCGTCATTAAAAGCGTGTTCGTGTAAAAAAAGTCACCAAATTAACTAAGGTTTGTGTACCTTTATGCAGTGGGTGACTGGTTCTGTCTTTGTGGATTGTGATCGGTCGTGATAAAAGTTGAACGGCATATTTTGGTTATCGTAAGTGCTATATCAGACAGACACATGAAACCAAGTAGAATTTTATTGTCTAGTTAAGGCTTGATTGATATTCGGGGTTGTTTGTCCATCATATGCCGTTACAATGTTACCAGTTCCTTGTACGCCAAGATTGTTCATTGTACATGAGTATCGCCATTTAAAAGTAGGCGCTCTCGGTCCGATGGTATCCGCAGAAAGCCAATGACTTCTTAGGTTCGTGAGGCAGAGAAGTTTTGGATACTCATTTTTAACCATACTTAGCTACGAACTGAAGGGAGTATCCACCTTTATTTAATATCTTTGTTTGATGTACGTTGCTAGCACCCGATTGCTTGTGTTTTGTGAAATCGCGGTATGGGCGGCGAGGATGTATGACAGTAGGTCTTCATGGACAGCCATCGGAATGCCCCCATGTCTAACTGTATCCTCGTTGTCTATTTCGTCGACTGGGTATGTACTTCTTACGCCGCGCCGTCGCCTGACCCCTCAAATCTTATTCACTGAACCATGGGTCAGCTGGAGAAAACAGCCCAGTGACCAAACTGATTTAACACGGAGGTGTAAAATAACTGACGGTTGGGCTCACTTTCGTTGACGCAACCCCTCCCCTGAATGGGTGTCCGCGGATCTCGACCACCCATGGGACATGTATCTGATCTTAGGTACACACTTCATTTTCGTCTATTTGTTCCAAGTTGTGTGATGCTATACCCTGTGTGGTAGGTTTTATGTCAAATAACGTGACTCGGAACTGATTTGGCTTACTCAACATAGTCACTTGGTGACGAACTTGACCACGAATCGTACAGTTGTAACTTTTAGCCTCAATAGTTGCGAGCTTGATGACAGTATTCGTCGTACAGGCGACCCAGTATGTCGGACAATAACATGCTTCTTGTTGAGAGAGATTTCTTTCATTACTATTCCTCCGAAAATGTTGCGCTGTTTGTAACACCATTGTTAGTTTTGTCTGTCTAAACTTTAATTTTTACTGGTAACGAGGCAGTTAGTCAGTTGATTTCTGCAGTAGCTCAGTGGTCAAAACATCGATCATGGATGCCGTACGACCAGATTAAGCTTTCGGAATCAGGACACATGACCCGAATTTGATCTATTAAAAACGGGTATGTCTAACGCGACAGCAAAACAATCAGGATGCAAAAATACCCATTGATCCAGTGTGGACTGCTGGCAGCGAGTCAGATAATTGCTAATCACAAATTGGCCAGTTTGAAATCCTTCTGTCATTTGAACTTGACTACAGACTCCTTTATGCCGAATGTTGCTCTGTAAGTTTGGCTAGTCAGACAGTGGCAACCACCAATTTGTGAACAAGCTATGAACGCTAAATATTCTCCTGTCGGCTAATCGTCTGCGTAGACATTTGTTTTTTTCGAATTGGAGCAGGGTGCTCACGGAATTGTTCGGATGGTAGTCGGAGCATATGGCTTAAAGCAGAATGCCCATTACCGAGGTGCTTACCGCCATGGGTCTTTTAAGCGAATTGCACTGAAACATGTGTAAATCGATTATAACGGATTATGGTGGAGAAATCTAAACTTTAGGGTTAACCTTGGCACTGACTGATTTGTCTGTTTATTTATATATAAGTGGTTGTTTCGGTGCATTTGATATAAAAACGATGCGATGTTAATCGTGTCCTGGTCTATACTATGCTGAATCTCACAGCCCCTTTCTGTTCATTGAAGAACCATTTGGTTTAAAACAGTGGCTACTCCGATAACCATCATCCCAGATTGCCTACGCTCCCCACGGTTTATCAAGTCCGTTTCTTTGATCTTTTTCTGTTTGACTTCTGATCCTTGGATCACTTCAGTTGATAAAATCAGTTGGATGTTCATGTGTGGTAAAAATGTACCAAATGCTACCTTAAAGAAAGTCCTTTGATTTGGGTCTTCTGGCCGTTCCATTCTCGCTTATTTATTATCACTCTCAACATGATTATTTCCTTGGTTCACTCTTCTGCAAATTATTCGTCTCAGCTGGCTTTGTTTATTTCTCTGGTTCACTTTTTGTGGATTGAACCGAAAACCAGTGGTTATATATACATTGTTATTCTTGATTGATGCATCGCAGTGGGGTTTATGTTACGGTCGCTCGCGTATGGACTGAATTCTGTCTACTTAATGACGTATTACGTGTTCGAACCTATGGCTATGCGTTCGGAAGATGCAAACCTTGCTATTTGGCTACCTTAAGTTCTAACATACTGCCAGATTATCTATTCAAACACTCCCAGTTTTTCGTACAACAGTTTATCGTATACTGTGATCATTAGCACATGGTTCATAACTTGAAGTGAAGATTTACATTTGGGCGGTGTAAAATAACCCGACATCTAGTGCGAGCACGTTCGCATGTTGCTTGTTTTGTATGTGTACGTGTGTACTTTGACAGGAAGCCGAATTGTTTATTCCTACTGATGTGCAGTCACATATTAAAGTCCACGAGTCAGTGTCGTGAGCTGTCAGCTGCCTTGTTCAGAATCAGATGCGCAAACCAATTTTTTCAATAAACGACCGATTATGCGGCTCAACGTACATATTGTATTGTTTATCTGGTACATGTTTCTTATAGGTGTTTGGTTTTTAGACAAATTATTTTCTTGTAAGTTGTTTATGGTGGGTGTACATTCACTGCTTGTGTTCTTAGGAGACTAATGTGATGACTCAGAAAAACATTTAAGGAAACCTGGATTTAATGTGGACTTCGATTAGTAGAGAATAGCCAGAAGTTGTCTATGAGTTTTGTGTTCAAGTGGGTATTTCAGCTGGCAAATTTCTACAATTAAACACTAGACTCATCTTTGCTCTTGTTAGATCTATAAGTTGTGCATAACCCAGTGGACGGTTGTGTGAACCTCCGCTCTGTCAGACCCCTTAAGTATATGTGGGTGTTTCTGTCCGTTCCACTCAACTTCTGAGCATCTGATATGCTCATTAGTCTGTGGGCCTTTCTCTGTTCGCTGGTATAGAACTCACATTTGAAGTAAAGCGCCTGAAACCTTACAAAGCACCCGGCTAAACTGAACTCTATCCTGCTGTTTTGTATATGGGAACCTAACGTTAGTCGAAGAGCTGACGGCTGTGCGTCGGAAATTCTAGGTTGGTAAAGTTGCTCCAACTGATTAAGGCCTGGCTAACGTCACTCCCATTTTCAAAAAGATCTCGCACTTCGCGTGCACATCACCGACGGATTAACTTGATTCCTATTACGTCGGAGCTGTTTGCAATCGTTGTATTCCGTATATTAAACGAAACGCATGGACAACATATTTACCAAGAGCAAGGTGGATTAACTGGGCCTTTGATTTAGTTAAAAGACTTGTACTTTGGGGGCTGTGTACCGGAGAAGGATGTCAACATCCTGAAGGCAATTTACTGTCAGGACATGGGCCGAGTTAGAGTATTTCGCGGTCATTCAGAATCTCCAGTTTGTTGTAACAAGTTTACCCAGGCACTCATTCACCGTTTAACTCTACAGTGGACAAGAGACTAGTATATTTTAGAAGCCTACGAATATGTTAGAGTGGTAGTGCTCTCAGACACTGGACTGCAAAATTAAACGTACGCGGACGACGCGCCAATTTCTCAGGGTTCGCAGGAAGCCTAGCTCGTTTTAGGCAGATTAAGGACTTCAGATCGTCCGTTTGGTATGACTTTTGCATCTTCTGAGTGTGAGGTGTTTTTCCAAGATTGGCAAGATTGTGGTTGCCTTCATCCATGATGAATAGACGCTGAAGTCATCCGAGCAGTTCGTGTTGCTTGAGAGCTGCGTCGTCGCTGGTGGAATATTTGATGTACAGCTGACGACCGGATGGCGTTTGCCAGTTGACGCCATCTGTAGCGCCTGCATGGTCTGTCTTTCAGGGAAAGACTCAGTGCACAATGTTACTGGTCCAAGGATCTTATCGTGTACGGTTGCATAACTTGGTTTATTCGCGTTAATTTTCGACCGTCGGTGTTTCCGACACACTAGCAGCGTTTGATGGGAACGTCGTGTCAGGGCTTACGAAGTTCACCTACTTGTTTTCCAGATTTTGTGCCAACTCTCGAGCTCTGGTGTTACCTCTAAGACCTTGTTGGCTTAGATACATTTAAGGTGTACTACCTCATTGTTTACCACGCCGTGTTATGGTTGCGACCGTTGGGTTGGGCTGAAAAACGACCACCTGATGGCCAATGTCTGACGGGTTTGCATCACGAAGGCACTGGTATTGAACCTTAGTTCAGTGGGCGTTCCTGACTGGAGTCTAACGGATACCTTTGGCTGAGGACGAAATGACGAAGGGCAGAAGTTATTGGCGCTCACGTTGTGGATCTCAGAGTACACCGGTTTAAAACGTTTTGTGTCGTATTTCTTTGTGCGTAGCTTATACCTTGCTATATATATATATATAAACCTGAACCTCCCGACAGACGCTCTTCTGGGAGCTATTTTTAAACGCTGCAGAATGTCACCAGCAGAATAGTTGTCTGTAGATTTTCGCGGTCGACCACTGCTTAGCAAGTGAACACTACCCGTTGTTATAAACTTCTGCATCCGTCTTCGAACTGATTTACCGGTAACCGATTGCCTACCCATGTGGTTTGCATTAAACTTGCTGATGACTTTTACGTTTTCACTACAGGTCACATAAATAAAAACTAGTTCAGTACGCTTTTCAGTTGTCAAATTACCGGTAGGTTGTTCTCTTATTTGTGTTCTAGCAGTGTGGTCTGATTTCAACATAGTAAATTCGCAGCTACAGTTCAGCTCACTGAACTGAGAGGAATGTGACCCGACATAACGCAACAGACAGACAGAATGAACTAGTCACCTCAGGACCTACGAGTCTGACGTGTGTTTAGTGAAGTGGACGTATCGATTCCAATCCGGCATCAGAGTCATTTGCACTTACAGTCTGTGCAGTCCATTGAAAAGTAAGTTTGCAAACAAACACGATATCTCTTTTTCGTCTCAGTTGGACTAGTACACACAATTATGGGCATGTTATCCTGGGTCGTAATAATCGAACTGAAACCTGTATGATGTTTTGTGTCGGCTCAAACTAAGCGGCGTCAGCATCGTGGACGTATCATTTTTCACGATGAAGGTGTCCAGAGTACAAAGCATCTCAATGTGAACAATATTTTGGAACGAGCTATCCGCACCGATCAAAATAACATAACAAGTTGTCATCAACGCCCCGCCCATACATGGATAAATGGCAAAATAAGACATATTTTGAAACGAAATACGTTGACAGGAAATGGAACACCACGGCTCAATAACGAGGCCACAAAACTAAGGCATACCGAACGGCAGTTTGGCAGCGTGGTTGTAAAATGTCACGCCAAGGTCCACAAATGAGATGGTAAATCTACAAACTGCATGGCATTCCTCATATTCTATGATTACTAGTCTTCTATCAATTTTTTAGTAATCTGTAGATCTGTCACTCGTGGGAGCAACGTTTTACTATTCGTCGTTTGGAAAACTTTTTACTTTGTCCGAAATACGCTGATTCGCAGTTTAACGTTGCTTTTCGAGCACTGAAACGGTTGCACAGACGTGTATGATCAACCAGGTGTTATCGATCGTATACCGCGGTGACCAAAACGCTGGGACGATGGGGCCGAGCGACCTTCCGTGGGGTGTGCACACAACCCTGTGCCATCCAGTCTAGCTGAGGCTGTTCGCTTGCTCGACTTGGTTGGGATGTCTGTTTTTCGGGGCAAGCCCTTTGGTTCGGAGTCCAGATTTTGTGTTCTGGTCGACACCTCGTGATTGATCAGTGTATGTGTTCCGAAGCTCAAATTGTTCTTCATTTCTAGGGTAATCAGGCCTGTCTAACTTCATTTTTCCCAGGTATCAGAGATAATTTAAGGAGCTAACAGTGTTTTATGTTGCTGATGCGTGTTTTCCATCAGAATTCTGGACAGTTTCTCAGATGGATATAATGCTGAAACACTACGCTATGGATTCCGTTTCTGGTGAAATTACATGATCACACATTACAAACGTTCGTCTCGAAGTTTCAATGAGAACGTGAACACACTTTAGTGGGAGTTAAAAAAAAACAAAGCAACGATTGAACCCTGCTACCTGTGTGTTTTCTGATAGACTGAATTAGCTAATCATCTGAAAAACTTCACAACTTTTGTAGACATAAACGCTCGTTTTAGACCAACGCTTCAATTTTCATTCAGCAAATGTGATCAGAGTCCATTGTGAGATATGAAAAAAAATGCACGAACTACCTGTCAATGTTCACAGCGAATGCACATACACAATGCGTGAAATACATTCTTCTGTGTGACAGCAGTTATCTTCCCAGTCTTACTACCATCGCTAGACGATTGCGAATGTGTTTGTACAACTTTGATGGGAATGAACGTTCAGTCGATACTATTCCTGGATAGCCAGGTGGATGTACGTATTGAAGCTTCGAATCAGTGGGAGAATGACACAAGAGAAAACGATAGAGAGCAAACTTGCCATTTTCAACCCGATTGTTCCTGGATTAGCACCACGTGCAAGTGATTGCTTGTCTTCGTTGTGTTAAAGTATACCAGTTGTGTCGATTCACCTAGTGTAGTGAGGATGTATAGTCACACTCTACAACTCGTCGTTAGTAAGGCGGATGCATGTATTTAGGTATTGAGGTAACCGGAAAGAAAAACTAGAAGGAACATTGAATGCACCCTGGCATGAAATGGTGTCCACGATACATGAACTTGGCGTTGATAACCGTGGCGTCCCTGAATCAGTGTTGCGTGCAAGTGTGTTAGTTTGTGATGGTTTTGAACCATATACCCTGTGTTATTGTTGTGAATAAACAGTTCTTGCGTCGTTCGTGTTCGTGGCTCACAACACTTATATTCTATCTTTCTTTCACCCACGTTCCTACCAACGTTGTTTTAGTATTTACCTTCAGTTCTTAACTAGTCAGGCGGTTATACCTCGCAGCATTCCGGCAGTACGCGACATGGCGTTAAAAGTCATTACAAAGGAGTACTTCTGACTGAATAACGTCGCAAAGTGGCTGCATTGAAACGCGATGTTATTTGTGCACATGTTTCATTTGTATCTTATCAACCAACCAGATAAGAAATGAACCGGTAAGTTTCCTGCCTGATCGTGGGTGTATTGATCATGTCTTTGCATTGCAACACACCAAAAATTTACATCCCGTTTCTCAGCCTACATCCGTGATATTTCTCGATCTAATATCCGCTTTTTAGTCGGTTGCCACATATGATTTACAGGGATTGTCTTCCTTGCAAGGGGTCAGCGAAGTTTGTCATCACACTGAAGCCGTTGTGTACCCACTGTGAACAGATGATTCTTATTTCTGAACACCCATCACGAACGTTCTCTACGTAAAGTCACATTTGTCTGCGATATCCGATCTCCTTTCTTTTTCCATTTTGTGATAGGCGATAACCTTGAGGGAGCGTCTGGACGTTCTGAGGGTCCCAAAATGAAGCTTCTGCCAGGAAGTAGGCTGACTGACTGTGAATACACACATGCAAACTATGCTGAACCGATTAAATGAAATAACGCGTCTGCTTGATATGCATCTTACATCTTTAAGACATAAAGTAATGTTACAATATCGAGTTGGAACTATCACCACTCTTTCTGCTGGAGGCCGACTGCCCGAGACTGTTGTTCATTTCCTCTATCTTAGTATTGTCATATCATAAGCCTGCACTCTTACCGACGAGGTGTACACGTTGTACATTCGCCGAACTTCGTCACGTGTGGCACTCCGAAGATGCATATTTATCGATTACAAACAAAGTTTACATCGTGTGTATTCAGTTCTCTCCTATGGATCAGAAACCTGACTTGTTCGTGTGGAAGATGCATAAAGACTCTCGGGTTTCGACTACTGCTGTTACCTCCAGTTAGCCTGCATTAAATGAGCTGACAGTTTGAGCAACGCGACTGCCCATTGATGCCTATTCAGGAATTGTACAAGTTTGCAATCGATAAGCGAGATAGTGGAATTGCACGATCTTCGCTGGTTAGGTCACGCACACTGGGTACTGACGAACCTGCTGTCATATTGTGTATTGTTCAGCACGGCTGCTGATGATTGGAAGAAGCCGTAAAGCGGTCAGACGATGGTGTGGTCGCGTTTTATGAAAGGCTTCACCGTCCCGTTTAACAAAGTTGGTGGGTTCCATGTGCTTAGTCGGGAAGTTCTAAATCGTCCACATCGCTGGTTAGACATGCCCTCTGAGATGCCACCGTGCCACTGTAACTGACTAGTCTATCTCCACCACCTCTCCTGTTTTCCGTAAATTTGTACTTATTTATTACTCTGATACTTTGTTAACCGTTGCTAGGATAAATGGCAACCCGAACCATAGCACTCGTAGGTACGGCTCAAAGCTGGAAATGAGGATGGTGAGTAGACGGTTTGGTTTCTTGCTAATGTTTCATTCCTGATTGAAGCTCCGAATGAACCAGTTACAAGTTTGGTGCTCCTTAAGGCAGTTCAAACATGAGCAATTGAAGGGACCTGAAGTTACTTGGTCATGTATGGACGTGTATATAGGCATAAGACAATACACGGTGTGAATGGCTAATTACAGTGGCTGGGAGCATGTCGACGGCGAGACAAAAATGAAGATAGGTTAACCAAAGAATCAACTGATTTTTAGGACTGTAGAGAGTTACCATAATCTTGGTCTGTTGAAAATGTTTCGTTTAGCCGTCAATGCGATTCACTTTGATCTCTTCAGGACGGGCTAACTTCAACTAGAGTTCACTCCCATCAGTTCTATCATCAGCATATTTGACTTTTATAATTCCGAGAGCTTTTGCAACTAAGCGGTGCTGTTTAGTTCTGCATTTTTTGCCTAACGACCCTACAGTTTTTTGGCTCAATTTCACAACCTCTATTTAACGCGTGACCGGTAATTACGGAATCCCCCGTGTGCCATCCATCCAATACGAACTTGTGAACAAACTTTGCATTTGGTTATATACACAAAATTACTTATTCTGTTAGCACACAAGAGATCTTCTAGGTGCATCCGGGTTTTACACAGTCATCCCCTTCTGAAAGGCTTTCTTGATGCTCATTTCGTTAAAGACCCTACGAATAACCTGCGATGTCTCTTGCTTGAATGGCGGGAAAATTATTTTTAATTTCCACTCTAGTTAAACAGAGACTGACCGTCTTTTGTAACGATGATTGAAAAGTTTGATGCACTTCGTTTGCAAACACGTGGTAACAGAGCATGATATATTTAGCCACTAACTCACGACCAAATAGGTTATTTACCTGAGAAGTCTCTGTTGCAGCAAGCAGATTATCCAGGATATTTTAGTGTTTTCTCGAACACTCGAGGAAAAAATTTCCACACCTCGCGAGTACAGAAAAGTAGGTACAAAAAACAGGTTTAAATTTAATGATGTTAGCTGCAATGTGATTGTTACCGTTCTCCAGCAGCATCAGCGTTTTCTGTTGTGACTGTGTCATCTTGTCATTGAAACTCTATCCAACCACAAAGCGTTGCGCACATCGTCCACGCTCCATCGTTTGCAAAACACTGCGGTACACGACCGATAGATTTGATTCCAATTCCTTTAGGTTCCATTCTGTCGCTACTATCAGTGCATTATAAAGCTGCCATCCATCTTTCTTTTGAACTTTTAAATTTGTGACGTTGGACCTCTTTGTGACCAAACTTTTATCCAGCTGCACTCTACACAACAGCACTTTTTCCACAATCCTGGTGTTCAGATTTATGATCTTCCTTCCATCCACAAACTATACTATACAGAACGCTGGCAGACTAATTCTATGGCGAACGTTAACCGACACCTTCCCATTTTTGGAAATTGAGAAATCAAACGTTACTCGCAACATCCTTCCTAGCGTCATGTTCCTTAGTACGTTTGAATATTTATTCTCTTCGAGTCGACTCTGTCACAGATGAATATTTTATCTTGTTCTTTGGTATCAGCTGTGTTCATCTTTATTCATGGCGTCATACGTACATTGACTGCTACGTTACCTTTTCTTTTCGTTTATAACATCACTATATCCTTGAATCCTGAATGCATTTTTCCCGTTAATGGAATTTGACAGATGTGTCTCGCTGGTTCCTAATTGGTCTGGTGTGGACTTGGTTGACTTACAATTCTCATTGGCCCAAATGATCTTTACTTTGCCATTCAGTTTGATTCCTTATTACTTGAGGTGCTCAGTGACACGGTGTCGGTAGCTAACATCCGAGAACCAAGATAATTTTTCTTCCGGCTGCGTTTTTCAGAAGGCCATTGATAGGTAGAGTGCAGATATAGTTACCGGGCTGACTGTTGGAGTCATCCATCCCCTCATATCTTACTGTGATGGGGAGTAAGTAAATCTATCAGTTTTTTAAAGGGTCTCTTGACTCACTGCTTTGCTCAAGCAACACTCACATTTGTTACTTAACGAGAACTAACCACAGGGGGTAGCACACGTACCACAGCGCCGATCACAGGACACGCTTGTACTAACAATATACACAGCTTGTGTACAACACTGTTCTCGTTGAAATCTATTATGTATAGTATGAACCAAGAGAATATGCACTCACTACCAGGACTAACTTCGTTCACTAATGTCTACCGGAGTATAAGCAAAATCCAAGATAGCACCGAGTTGGTTGATGGAACAACCCAATCTCCACTTTGTCTGGCAGCACACACAACTGACATAGTCAAGGGTTACACCAACATGGATACTGCTGACCGAAATGATGGCAGCTATAGAGCTGCAGCCACATCGGTGCTGAGTTTTGTTCGCCAGCGTGAAGCGTTTCTGGTCACCACATGTGTTTAAACATTTGTGTACTAACCAGGTGGAATCAAACGTGATGCTTCTCCCTCCCTTTGTTAATATCATATGATGCTTTATTACTTTTGCTCTGATCGTCGCTTCGTTAGTCGTGTTACGTTACTGCAGCGTATCGGTGAACGTGAGTGAAGTACTTTCGGACATTTTAAAAGCCGTATTGGATAACACATCGACGATCGGAGTGTTCTTTGTTTGAGGATATCTTTTCTAACCCCTTTCTTCCTGATACGGAAAACAGTAGTGTCGTATGCCCATAGGATCGGGCCTCGCTACCTAAACACTCATACGCGGTCATTAGTGCGACATACAATCCTACTGTCGCGAAAAGGCGTCCAATAAAGTACAATCTTTATTGTCCAACTCGTTAGTTGCCATGCTACACTGGCGCTCGCGTTTTTGAATCAGAATTTCAGCCCATAATATCCCCGGTTCCCTCTCACTTGTCGTGTGCACTTCTGCCCGGTTTATATGTGTAGTCGACGCCTTCTGTCCGGGAGTTTTCCGTCCGCCATTCCTCGTCCCTTTGTCCGATCTCTTTGGGCGATGGCTCGTCCGGTCGCTCGTGTTGTCTGCAATCTATCCACTGTGGGCTTTGACCTTATTCTACGACCTTATCGAGATATTCCTCCGTGTTAGACTAATCACGCTCACGATTTGGTCATCCATCCTATTTTGACTATCATGTCTCGCCTGTTGGCCCGATGCAGTTGAGTGGTGTCTAATCTGGTTGCTCATGTTCTTCCTGATCCGCTCACTGTGGACTTTTGGACATCTCTTCCTCACGTTGAGGTATTTTGCTGAGTGTTGGGATACTCGCACTTCCGGCTCGATAATCCACCACATTATGAACATAACTAATTTTCGTCTGACTGCTCCTCTTTGGCCTGTCTGACATAGTTTTACCTGAAAGGACCGGGGTTTTAGTCAGCACGGCCCACCGGATGAAAACAATACACAAGCCCGACCACCACGTCAAGGTAGTGGCAGAGGTCATCCAGTGCGCACAGCAGTGTGCGTAATCGGACTTCAGTGTCTTATTCACAGCGCCCCAGGGCTAGGAAAGTCTCAATGCCAAGTGAATCGGACTCTTGAGTCATTGGCTGCAGGTAGAGTCCCCAAGAAAACTCTGTTTCTTGTTGTCTCGCAAGTCAGTATTTTGAGTCAGAGACTCGGTGTGGAGTCCTTCAAATCAACATCCTTCCGCGGCATGAACAACCAGGAAGTATAAGAAGTTATCTTTCACCCAACAATGAAATTATTCACCGATTACGACATTCTCTTATTCTGTCACCCAAATTTTCTGTATTCCACGTGTCATCGGGCGATAAATGTTTTGTAAGGTCGAACCGACTGGAAAAAATTGGCGCCTTCACTGTCTGCATTCTCCGATAAATTGATAGGCGAGCTGCTCTGGCAAGTGCTTCCTCATGTCTAGAGCTTAATGTGTGCTGTGTGTCGGAGACGCGAGTCTACGATTCTATCACGGTTATCCATTTGAGCTCACCTCTAGATAACTGTTGATTCAAGCGCTTCACTCACAGGGTTTCTGGTGACGCCGAAGCTGAATCTTGCGGTCAAGTTGGAGTGGGAGTCACACTGAGTTCCAGAGCAGAGCAATGCTTGCTCGATTGGATCCCAGTGAACAACCACTTGTGCGCTGTCAAACTCAATACGTCGGTTAAAGTCTGTCAACGCAAATCAAAATGGCGTTGTATATTCATTATATCAGCATACGCTCCAACAGACAGCTATTCGAATGCTATCAAGGATGTGTTCTATGACGCCCTCGTTGACTTTCTGAAGCAATCTAAACACTCAGACATCATCATACTAACGGGCGGTTTTAATGCTCAGGTTGGTCGTCTTTATTCGGATGAGATGCGGCTGGGAGGTATGTTTGGTGTTTGGACACAACGCACTGACAGTGGTGACAGGCTGATGCAGTTGTGCGCATCCCACGGTCTATATATTTCGAGCACCGCATTCCAACACAGCAAGAAACACTGTTACCTGGAGACCGCCGTGTGCTTCTTAGCGTGGACAGAGTCGGATCATGAAGCAGTCAGTTACAGGTGGCGCCACTCCGTTAAGGACTGTCGTGCCTTTTGGAGCAAGCACCTTGATTCAAACCATGCTGTTGTGCGTGTTCGTTTTGTTTTATCATTTGCCCAGAGGACATGCAAGGTATTTAACTGGCGTTCGAGCGACAAGGTATGTAAAGAACGCTTACCAGGAGGCATTGGTGAACAATTTGCCCAGTGCGAGTCAGGTGAGTGATCCTAACGAACACTGAGAACAAATCACCGAAGCTATGAAAGCATGTTGTGAACAAGCATGTTCCGATGGAGCTGTTCAGCTGAGACAGAACTGGATTTCCATCACGTCGATAAATTTCGTTAACAGATGTTGTCCAGTTCCACCTCGTTCTTAATATGATGACTACCGTCGAGAACTTACAAGCAAATTGACTGAAGCTTGAGCAAAGACCGTGAGGACTGCTCGGTCGAACAGTCAAAAGTGATGGAGGGAGCCTTTTTATCTGGAAATAGCAAAAGGATTTTTTCCCTGATCCGTGGTTGTACTAATCGTCGAGTTAATGTAGATGAGATCATATGTGAAAAAGATGATTCACTTGTCACCAGTCAATCGCGCTGCCTTGACGGGCGGAGTTAACACTTTGAAAAACAATTCAGTTGGCCTCAACCACATCATGTGGACGACGGAACCTGAATGGTCAGTCACTACATTCCAGACGGTCTTCCGTCGTAAGCAGAAGTGGTCCTGGAGCCTAATTTATTGAAGCGTAATAAAGCTTCTGGACCAGATCTCCTCTCTCGTTCTCTTTTCAAGGATGGTGGAGAGAGGTTGATATCAGAACTGACAAAACTCCTCCAGACGATCTGGGAGACTGAAGAGGTGCCTCGTGCTTGGTGCCTATCAACAGTGATTCTCGTTTTCAAAAAGGGGGCCCGATGTCTATGTGACAACCACAGAGGTATCAGTTTGGTGTCAATTGCATCCAACTTACTCACTGACCTCATTTTACGTCGGCTCACTAAGCCTAGAGGAAGTCAGATACGTGAAGAACAGGTAAGATTTCGATCCGGTCGGGGGTGCGTTGATCATTTAATTACCTTATGACGGATCTTGAACATGGGCACTCTTATGGGCAGCCGACGGTTTTGGTCTTTTTGTACCAAAAGGCTGCTTTTTAGTCAGTTGCTCGTAACGTTCTCTGGAGACATCTCTTTCGCAAGGGAGTACCAGAGAAATACGTGAATCTCTTGAGATCACTGTATGCTCACAGCGAGAGTTTATGGACAACTGTCTCGAGCGTTCATCACTTCTAGTGGTGTTCGTCAGGGGTGTCCGATTTTTCCCCTCCTCTTCAATTTTGTCATAGACGACATTCTGGAGGGTTCGCTTGGCGAATTCAGAAGCCTTGGTGTTTAGTTTCTTCCTGGCGTTGGGTTGATCGGTCTAGAGTATGTGAACGATATTGTCTTACTCAGCCCCTCTGTCGAAGAGATGCAGACCATGGTGAACAACGTGAATGACCGGACTGGTTTCTATGGCATGTGCGTCACATCTTCAAAGTGCAGAGTGTTGCTTCAAGGCCTCTACTTTTTTCATTGCAGATTTTCCGCTTGAGAATGTGGGGAGTTTCACATGCTTGGGTACCACTATCTCGTCAGCCTGTAATATTGCTGATGAGATAACAGCGAGGATAGCAAAAGCACCAGCCGCCTTTGCCGAACTACGTCATCTGTGGCATAACAAAGACGTCCGGTTGTCGCTGAAAGGAAGAGTTTATAATGCTTGTGGACGTTTTATTTTGCTCTGTGGTTCGGAAACGTGGTCTGTTCACAAGGAAGATATCAACAGGCTTACTGCGTTTGGCCATTGTTGTCTCCACTAATTAGCCCACGTTAAGCGGGTTGTGAGCCAAGAACGCGGATGATGCAAGGGTTTTGTGGGATACTGATTGGGATGGTCAGTACTATACGGCAACTGACATCGCTGGCGCGCTCACACATAATTGGTAACATCATTCTTCGTTCCCGGCCAGTATGCTCTTTGTTTCGTAAGTTTGATGACAACCCGTGTGAATTAGCCGAATACATTCCTTCACAACGTTTGCTCTGAACTCCGCCGGTATTACCGGCACGTTTATTCCCTCCTGCAGTTGGTACATTAAAATTCCGGCACCATTGAAACACATGTCTGATCAGTGCATTCTGATAGCTTTCATTTCCAGATTCCCTCCGTCTTCTGGCGGTTGTCCTTCCGACAGTAGATGGCCGTTCACCTCCAGGGTAGCCGTATCATTCCCTTTTGCTGCTCGTAACTTTCCGGGATCGCGTTCCAGTTCAGTACTGTCAATTTCGATCACGTCATTATGGATCTCGTCCATATATTGCATTCGGAAAAGCAAAATTGGTAGCATAGTTATATTTTTCCCTACTACATGGCGAATGGTGAAGTCGTGCTCTTGTAGTTGTAACACCCAACGAGTGAACGTTCCTCGGGGGTCCTTCGCCGACTTAATCCACTCCTACGGTTTGTGGTCGGTCTCCACGTGCTAACGTCGGCCGAGCAAGTACGGTCTCCATTTTTCCAGGGCCCACACGATCACCAAACACTCCTTCTTTGTCGTTGAGTAGTGTCGTTCAACAGGAGTTAATACCCGACTGGCATATTCCACAACACCATCTTCCTGCTGCGGTACAGCCCCTATTCCTACATCGTTAGCACCCGTTGTGATAACGAAGCTCTGTCCAGTCACTTGCAATTTCAGGGTCAGCTGCCTCTTCTTCATCGATTGTTGGATTCCGACAAACGGTTTATTGGCTTTTTCTGATAAGTGAAACTGGCAGTCTTTCTTCAGAATTTCGTTCAATCGGCCCGTTAGATCATGAAAGTTTTTGAGGAAATGGCTGTAGAAGCCAACGTGACCAAAAACTGTCGAACGTTCTATTCGATGTTCGCACCGGAATAGCCTCAATCGCTGGCAGTTTCTCGAGCAGTGGCTGGACCTCACCCTGGCCGACCTTGTGACTGACTAAAACCACGGCTTGTTTTGTCAGTTGAAACCTTGGACTATTGATTCGTAGGCCGGCTTGTTTTATCTTCTGCAACACAGCTGAAACGTGTCCGCTATGCTCCGTCTCGTTCGCGCTGTAAATGACGATATCGTCTCCGCAGACAACAGTATTGTTCAATCTGTTCAGTACCTTTCCGATCAGTCGTCTGGACGTGAAAAGGGCACCTGACAGCCCGAACGGCATACCTTTGAAGAATGTTTTATCTCGGTCCGATTGATTGATTGGAACCCGTCAATATCCGGACCGCAAGTCCAACACCGTAAATACCCTGGTGTTCTGCAGTTCTTCGAGGATCTCTGCCACCGCTTGGTCTGTTACGATTTTATTGGCCAATCTCGTTGAGTCGCCTGAAGTCGACAAAAAGTCGAAATTTACCATTGAGCTTTCTCACCAACAAGACGGGAGAATAGAACGGGCTATCGGCCTCCTCATTCATTTTTTCTTTCAGCATGTCCTTCACTTCTCGGTCACTTTCCGGCTGCAGGTCTGCTGGAGTTCTTCTGGGGCTGAGTGATCGAAATCCGTCCGGCTCGATGGAAATTTCATGTTCGATCAAGTCACATTTACCGAATGGGCCCTGATCCGTGGTGAACAAATTTCGGAATTTCCGTATCACTTCATTGAGCAACCGGTTGTCACAGGTTGATATTGCTCTGGGTATGTTCGCTTCAAGTTATCTAGGCTGGGGTTTGCGTTTTCTCACTAACGGAACCACACCATACTTCGTTACGAGTTTATCATGCTTCAAGTCGATCATGACCTCAGCGCAGTCAAGAAAATCCGTTCCCAATATGGTCTTACGTGCGTCGGGAGAAACGACGAATGGTTGTTTGACTACGTGACCATGGATTCCGAAATCATATTCTGCCAGACCACTAACGTTGAGAATAAACCCACCGACTGTTCAAACGACCATCGTACACGGCTGAACAATCTTTCCCGACCACGGTCCAATCAATGAAATCGTGGCCCCAGTGTCAATCAAACAGCACTCCGAGCTATCATTGATTTCTAACCTAGTCTGAACTGCCGTCTTATCAACTGCCCCAATTGCCGAATTTCCCTTCCCAGACAAAAGACAATCATTGAAACATTTATTTAAGTATGCAGTTTTCTTGCCAATTAGGCAAACTTCTCGCTAATGTCCATGTCTTCCGAATCTATAGCAGACGTCACTAAGGTTATCCTCTTTCCTCATCTTCAAAGCCGCCACTTCTTGAGTCAACTTTTCGACTGCACTTCGGGGGTTATTCATTTCACTTGGTTCACTTGTCTCCAACTCGTTGACTGTCGGGGAGTTTTCTGTCAGCAATTGTCGAGCTGTATCAGCCAGCTGTTCCGATGTCATCGGATGTGCGATGAAAGCCACCCTGAGCTGATACCGGACTTTTGGTGGCATTCCCTCCAAGAACTGGTCTGTCGGCATGCGTTACTGTGAGTTCTGGTCCAAATGTGGCAGGGCTGTTGACAACACTACTTACAGCGACATGGTTTAAACAAAAGCGTCGCCCGATGGCCTAAGCCGGCGCTCCTGAACCGCCCCATTGCTTTTGGCAATCAGCGGAGCAATAGACCTCGGCGATCAGCGCCTCCTTCGTACAGTACGTACTCCGTTTGCTGTACCGGGCATTATATATTGAGACCACCAACTGTTTGGTAAAACCACATGATGGACAAGCAATAACGTGGTCGTGTAATACGCATATCCTGACTACACTGAAAAAAATAGGTAGCTGTCCACTACCTGGTTGGGCTCCTCGTCTTCACTCAAATCGCTAGTTAGAGACGCTACCCGAGATGGCGGTGTGTCGCAGTCAATAGCGTACCTATATCCATACCATTTCTAGTTCTTCCGCTTAGTCTTCTATTACTAATTTTCAGCCATATTAGTAACGTTTTCTTCTGGGATATTCCACGTCACTTTCGAGGTGAGCGGCTGCCTAAGGCGCAGTACAATTTGATCAGACTCATGGCTGCTGTAATGTGAATGATGACTTTCGGACAGTCTTCAACAGGACAGCAAACTGTGATTACTATGTTCAACTTCGATGGGCCAGATGGTCTCAGTAAGCAGGTTTTGTAGTGAGCCGTGCTGTCTATTTCCATAATGGATGTCAACTTTGTAGACAGTTCTCCCTCTAAGGTGCTTGGTTTCACGGCACATGCCTACGGCCATGTGCATGTGAGGAACTGTTGAATGGGGACGTTTTACTTTGCTATTCACGATGTCCTAATTGATCCAGTTAAGCTTGATGGAGCTGTTTTCAAATGAATTTGCCAAATCCAGCATTTATTTTTAGTTTGACTATCATTTTTTCTATGTGAATGACAGTGGATAGTGTCACCTCCCTGGTGTTTGGTCCATTGAGACGTTATGCTGTCAGATGGTGCCTGTCACACCATTTATTCTGGTCCAGAAACTGTCAATTATTTTCAGTAAACAGATGAACATTGAGCAGTGGAATGCTTTAAGAAATGGTTGTTTCATTTCTCTCTAATCGTTCCAATTTAAACGAGTTCCGTTGTAGCTGCTATTTTTGGAAGATTATGCAATGACGCTGTGTTTCTGGATAAGCTTTTTAATACGCAATGAGATCTTAGTGTATGAGTTAAATCATGTGCCGTTTCAAACTGCTGTTTGTACACTAAGCTGACTCATGGTTACCCTGGAGGGTCATCTCGTTTACCGACGTACAAATGAAATGTAAGTTATCGGTATTGTGCTTTAGATCAATACTTTCGAGAAGTATCGTGTGTTGACCTATTTAGGGAGGGTGCAGTTTAACTCCCGTTGCTTTGTCAGCGCGAGTTCAATAAAGGAGACTTCGCCTTCGGAATACTGAATTCTTGCGTAAAATTCAACCCATCCCGTTAGGAACATAATTTTTGTGTCAGCACCCTATAAAATATCGATTACACTTTCCTCTCAACAATAAATTGCATTGGTGTGAATAGTTATGTTGTTGGCCATCGAGCATGAAGTGTATCAGTATGTGGGCATTATCGTTCATACTGTTCATATTGTACTAAGGGCGATCTAGGTATTGTACTATCGTCACTCCGTTATCTGCGACAGAACATTGTGTAATGATAGCAGGTCCTTGGATTGTATTCTGCGTTTCACATAAATTTCGTTTTTGACTTATTAAAATGTTGAAGACAACAGAAACGAATGTACGCGTGTTTATCACGGAGAACCGCTCAAGGAGAACTGTGGTTATACTAAAACTAATTTTGTCCAGTACCTTGAAGATTCAGTAAAAAGTTGAGATCCTGAATGGACTATCTGCACAATGAGACCACGGATCACAGATCTGGTCCTGAGTCAGTTCGAGTTCCTCCTTCAGAAGGATGACAACGGTTGCCACCACAATATTATTGTTTGAGGTCTGACTCGGAGATTGCTGTGACTGCGTCGCTTTTGTAATCAAAGGTGTTGTTTAATGTGTTCAAAGTGTATCGACCGATTGGATTATCATTGTAATATATGTAGAATATCGCTGTTCAAAGTCTTTGAGCCACATTCTCCCAGTACATACATACTTCACAAACTTACTTGAAGTACCTAAGGAGAATATGATTGGTTGATGCTATCCATTTAACACACATCTTATTGCAAGAATTTCACTCAGTTTTAATCCTGTTGGTTTAGGCTTAATGGGTTCAACACCGGAATGTCGACATATTGTTGCCACAACGATGCCTATTGTTTGTGTCTTACTGCTTCCCGTTAGTACACATCCAGCACTGTCGACGTTTGATAATGACTAGTCAGTTGTGCAGTAGATCTACATCTCGTATAAAATCTCACCAGACTGTTAATCAGTTCTTGCATGCATCCATGAAGATGACTGTTCTGCTGTACCTTCGCGTGAGTCGTAACTAAAGCCTCACATGTTCCGTCGCTTTCCTATGAGTTCCGACTTTTGTAGCTTGACTTGCGAAAAACTGACGGATTGCATAGTTCGTTTGTTCTTTTCTTTTCATGCTGTCTAAGTGGACTAAACCTTTTTCTGATTGCGTTAAAAAGACGTATTCCGGAAGATGGATTCACTTTTGCAGTCACATCTGTTATGGGATTCACAACATGAGAGTTATTAGTAGGAACTAAGAGTTTTAGAGGAAAACTTCTACAAATATTAGCTGTAATGACGTAGTGTTTAAAAGGAACAGCCGGAATCCAAAGAATCTGTGTGTATGTTGGAGGAAGACACGATTAGGTTGGTTTGGCACAGACCCACAAATTGTCTATCGTCCATAAAGATGTACACTTTCACTGTTCCTGTTTCTTGTACAGTTTATTGTTTCTCGTGCTTTCCTGTCAGTCGCGTGGATAGGTCCGGTAGACCGACTCAAATCACAGTTTAAAAGATTCTTTGCAGATAGTTGGCCAATTCACTTGCCCAAAGCGACCAAGTGGACCGATGAACGCCATCATGAAAGCTACTTCTCGTTTAAAATAAATTCGTTTGACATTGGTCTTCACATGGAATAAAGCGTAGCAGAAATTATCGATTGTTAAAACTCATGGAGACCAAGCCGGTTTTGCACTCACCACCTACAGCTGTCTGGTTTAATGCTACCTACGGTGGCCTTGAAAGTGCTTTGGCCTTCAGTGCTCGCTCTCTCCAACAAATAGGTCAGAAAATTGTGCTTACTTGTTTCTTCTGTTCTGTGACGACTCGGAAACATGTTGTGCTCTTGTATCGACTTTAACTCTAACGGACAATTGTTTAAGCGTTATGCTCTATAGTGTTCTTATTAACGTTATGGAGCGAGCTGAAAAATTACCCGTATTTGGACTTGTGAGTAACATGTACGCTTATTTGTTAGCTATGTTGCAGAAAAGTAGTGGCTAGATAAGTCCCTTGATATGCAGGCACAGCGCACTGATATCGTTGAGAGACTGGTGCATGCTTATGCATTTCACGATATACATACAGTCTCTGCGCGGTCTGCAAACTTATGTGCTTTTCTCAAGTATCACGATTTAACGCAGTGCGAATAACTGTACCGTAAGGAAATTGTTTTATCCCGCCCAGCCTTGGATATAAATCGGCCATATTGCATTCAGCTTCAAGCGGCTTCATACTGTGAAAGATTGTTGCATATTTTGTGTTGACCACCAAACGGTTGGGCCACCTGGCTTTGTTGTTTGCTGGGGCGCCACCGTCTAATGAGTATGAGACAAAACCCACCTATATCTGACCAAAGTGATCGTGTGCTTTGTTTGCAAAATAGCATTAGCAAACAAGGTAGCTAGATCGCGATAGACGAGGGAATTTAACAAACATTTGGTAAGAATTGTATCAGCAGGAGATTTACGTGCAAAAGTGTTTTTTTTCCGTAGAGACTGTACACTTGTGTCAGCAATAGTGTAGTGTGGACGAGCGATCGCACCATATTATTCACACGACTACTGTTCAGTAGCGGGACAGGAGCGCGGATTTTGACACTGAAGTAGCCGCGAGAAAAATACATGAAGAAACATCGGAATGCAGCGTGGCAAGAAATGGTTCTTGGTACATAAGGGAACTGAGCATTGGGATCCCTGGTAACCGTGACGTTCTGAGACCAGTGTCATGCGCAGATGAGTGTTTTTGTTTGTAGTCATAACATGAATAACTTACGTAGTAGTTTTCCGAATAAATGACCGTTGCGTCATCCGCGTTCTTGGCTCACAACAGTGGTGTTTGGAAACGTCAGTAAACTTTTAAATAAGCCACCTTGTTCACTGTTCTCTCACAAAGATGTAACACTTAAAGTAGACGAATCGTTAACTGAAATCAAAATAACTATAGTTCCTTAGGTCTGTCTTGGCCTTGATGAGGAAATTCAAGGATGGCGTAGTATGATGTTGAAGTCTCTTTGGATACACAGTGGTGACGTGGTGAATGACTGACTCAACTGGTTTAACGTTGTGACCACGTGGAACAATAAAATTATCTTAGTCGGGAGTCTAGTCTGGGCAAAGTGCTTACCGTTCAATTAGGCTTAGTTCGGTTAACTGGAGCACGGATGTTGTCTGGTGGTCAATGAGTAACCCAGCCACTTTGGTAAATACGTCTTGGCTCGTTTATTCAACCGTCTGTCTATCCTCCCAGCTGTAGGTAAGCAAACAGGTGCATTGACTAGTTAGGCACACAGAATCAGGTTTGGTGTTAGGGTCCCGATCCGGTTTCTCATACATACATCTTGATCATAGTCCTACGGTGACTATATTTTCTAGACAGGAGAATCGTTTGGCATCACTTTTTTGTGACACCCACGCGGTCTTTCCATTCATAATGGATATTTCAAGAAATGTGATAATACATTCTGCTCGTTGTTCCTTTGCTTAGCAGATAGGATGAACAGCTTGGAATCCACCAGGAGTATTCAATCTGTCTCCTTTCTTTCAGCTTCGAATTTATTAATAGTCCAGGAATTGATGCTGGGGGACTCAACGACCCTGGGGTATATTTTTTTCATTACAAAACTGATCGATTCAAACCATACTCAGTTGGTTCAGTGAAGATAGTAACTTCAGTCTAACTGATTAGTCTTGATCGCGGAGTTATCAAATGGATTGAACAGAGCAATTGTTTGTTCTCTTTTCAAAATGGTCAAGCATGATGAACACTATTCACGCAGGGTTGTGGTTGAGAGTTTAGGTATGATCATTCGGTCACGTCTGTTATGAGGTTACTAGCGTTGCTCTTACAAATATGAGGGCTGGAGTGCAAAGTCCGGTCCCGGCGAGGACATGCATTACTGATGAGATCTACTGAGAGTGCTTCCTTCCAAAGTGGGCTAGTCGGACGGCTTATCTGAGCGCAAAGGCTGCGATCAAGTGTGAGTGCTTTTCAGTTTAAAATAGTCAGATAATACAGCTGACAATGATTTGTTAACCCCAACTAGCCCGCCCGAAACGTACTTCTCACCTGAAGAATTTCATATGGTATTGCAAAACGTGTGTCCACTGTTATGTATTGAGGTAGTGGACTGTTTCGCCTGCCTCATCAACAGGTGGCGTGTCCGCGGGTTCTCCTGTTTAAAATTTTAAAAAATGGACCTGTCTATGACGAAGATGTGAGGAGACTTGCAGTGTTTGACCATTTGTGTGTTCGTCAGATAACCTATGGTTGGTCAGTGGGGCGCGATCATAACCGTTTTTAACAGTACGTGCTTCTGAACACCTCGGATATACAGTCAGTTGATTATATACAGCTGAACGTTCGTCGAACCGGGTGATATCCATCACGACCGCCAAGGGTTACCAAACAACCCGATGGGGTCTAGTAATAAAATGAATAAAAATAAATAAGATCGCTTTCCTCCGTTTCGCAAGGTTTGTAAAACGCACTTGTCATGTAAAGAACTTTGTGCTGGTTCACCGTGACTTCTCGGTTGACAGTTAACCGCAATGAATGACGTGATTGAGTTCGTATAAATCGCTAATTCTTTTTTTACAGCCAATAACAAAGTACTATCCTTTATAACTTTCCTTATAATTATTATGACAAACCACAACTCGGGCCACGCTCGTACCTGCTCAAGTTCAGAGCCGATTATGTATGTAAGCGTAAACAAAATGTGTGCAAGAAAATGAGTTACACACTTATGTTATTCCTGGTATTTTTGCATGAATTTTGTGGTTTTTCTATCACCTGTTATACGTTAGTGGATTCGGCTTGCAAAATGCTCGTACTTTTAGGCCGTGGCTTGAATGGTTAGGTGGTAATATATGCATTCGTATTCAACCTGCAACGTATGCTTTTAACTCCAGCAGGACGCCTATCAGAACTGGAACGCAGGATGTTCACTCACCATTCATTTTGCACTCAGATTTCGACATTCTACGCATATCGGTCACAACATAGGGACCCAGTTTTGATACGTATAAGACCACCACTGTGATGCGTGCTAGGTGTTCGTAAGCATATTGTTTATGATTGCATTCCCGTTGGTTGCCAGGACAGGTGGGTGGTTTTATATGTGAACTCTGTTTTGTAACTGCTGTGACTAAAGATTCAACTGATAGGCTTCGGAAAAGGACAAGGCAACCTCGAATCATTCCTCCAAACACTTGTTTATTATGACAACCTGACAAGACTATGACGATTGATACCTGAACAAGTTTGCAGATCTTAGGCTCTAAATTGAACACTCACATCGTTTGATCACGGTTCTCGCGATCAGATGAACTTCTTGGCTTTCCTCCTCCAAAAGAAATTACTAGCCTGGAGTATCCTTTTCGTTTAAGTTTGTCAATGGTGCAGACCATCATCAGGACCACGATTTGTATTCCAACCCTCGTGTATAAATTCAAAATCGATATGATTGCCTGATCCTATCCAAACTCTCAGTCACGTTCTTATGTGAACAACGTTCAACTTCCACTCACGCTGGTAGTTGAGCTGCTTCCCAATTCATTGATGTAAGCTGCTCATGAATTTCAGAATGGGATGCTCGAGAACAACTCTACTTGTTATCTTACCAAAATCAGAGTGCAAACTGAACGGTATTCACATGAATTGGCGGTTGAATGTTCAGATATTATTGTCCGATCACTTCGGTTAATGAATTACTGGTTGCCTTGCTTGCCTCGCAGTTACAAGAGTTGGGAGTACAAACTCTGATCTGGCTGAGGAGATCTCGTACTGTTAAGCTCCATTAGGAACAAGACTGTAGTCTAGTGGTTCTTTTTAAAGTGAGCCAACAAACAAGCTTGTTTGAATGTGCAGGCCGCAGTCAATGTTCAAAAATATCTATTTAATGGTTATTGACAAGTGTGTGACATTCAGTGAACATTTTTAATCTCAGCAAAGCCCATCGTTTTACAGGAATCTTGGCCTTAATCTCATCAACAGTAAAAAGCTTACTTTGCATGAGGTAGGTATGAACGCCACACCAGTCTACTTGCGTAATCAGGGAAGAATGTACTTTCAAAGCGAATCTTTTTTGCGCACATTCACACAAGATACATAGTAAATTACTAAATACAATTACATAGTATACAGTAAAGGCTTAGCTTGCATGGATTCTGGAAGAGATATGACAGCAGTTAGTCAACTGTGAACAGTTTCAGCATCAAAACTACAGTGACGGGACTTGACAAAACCTATCTATTTTTGGAATGGTCTCTCTTGGGAGGACCAATATACTCTACGTCTCAACAATACATAAAACCCCAATGTAGAACATATTTTACCACGTTGAAAGAATTTACTGTAACCGTTTGTGTAGCGTACCTCTCTCACTCAATACATCATTTTCCACTGTGCTGCCAAAAAGTTAATGTCACGGACAATGTTAAATGAATGCGGTGCTGCATTGTCCCTGAATCATCAAAAAAGCAGCCTCATTATTTCCCTTACGTCTCTGGAAGAACCATTTAAACACCTACCTCCTTCCCGTGAACTGTGCGCTATCTTTCTTGTACAGCATTTCAATATCATCTTTCTTTTTTAAGGTGTTTAACACCTGCATCATAATGGCACTAATCTGATACATTGATCCCCCGATTGAAGTTGGAATGTGGGTGATAGGGAGTAAGATGTTTCGTGGTCTCTTCATCGGCTACCAGGACGAAAGTGCTTAGGTGAATTACTCTTACAGTGGCATTAAAATTATAGTCAAGATTGAAGTAAGCGATCAAAATAACTTTTATGGATATCCTGCTAACCAACGGCGTAGGTGGCTCGTAACCTTGAAGTATGCATCACGAAAACACCTGATCGGTGGAGTTTCTCTAGTTTGAGATCCTCACAACCATTCCCCACAAGCGCAAATGTGCTTGCACATTATTCAATGTAATGCTTAAAATTTTCACATTAGACATGTTGAAAACGATGCGCAATCGATAGAAAATGACTACTATTCGGGATTGATCCAGAAATATGATCAGCGTTTTGATCCCGAACCATTCAGCATAACTGCATCATGTAAAATTATCTATCTCGTTGGGATTTTCGAACAGAAGATTATTCAGGGCTAATCAGACGCAGACCCACATCAGCCGCCAAGCGAACGTATAACCCTGTGAACTCATGCTTACTAAAGAACTACGCCGATGCCATCATTTTCCTGAGGGACCCCCATAACATTAACCGCCAACTCTATCATAATCTACGGTTTAACTGTATCTCCAGAAGCGGCCTACGGGTTTGACAAGTGGAACAACTTGCCGTGTCATTACTAGACATATGAAGAAACTCAGTGCCAGTCGTCGCAACTGCAACCTTCCACATGATGTATCATTCAAACTTACGGCACTTCTTGAAGTTTCCTGGGTTATGACATTTGACAGACCAACCTTTTACTTTGTGTACAAAAATAAAGGATGTTCCTTCCCCATTTTACCCTAGTAACTACTACGTTATTTTGTCTGTTCTATCTCATTTAACATTTAGTTATGACGTGTCCATACGTTAATCTGGGATGTCAGCGCGTTCTTTACCGCCCTAGTTTTTGTTATCTCTTTCAATGTAACCACGAACTTTTATCATTTGATCCGTAATGCATTAGACTTTTACAATAAAATGAACGCTGACAGTGTAGCGAAAAGGTGTCCAATAAAGCACAATCTTCATTGTGCGACCCGCTAGTCACTATGCCACACGTGCGCTTGCGATTTTGGATCACAATTGCAGTCCACAACACACCCCGGTTTCCGCCCACACGTCGTGTGCACTTCTACCTGGTTTAGTTGTGTGATTTACGCCTTCTATCCGGGGGTTTTCCGTCCGATGTTCCTTGTCCGTTGATCCGATTTCGTTGGGCGATGGCTTGTCCAATCGCTCGTGCTGTCCTCCGTCCATCCACTGTAGGCTTTGACCGCACACCACAGCCGTGCCGAGATATTCCTGAGAGTGTTGGAATAATCACGCCTTCAATTTGGTCATCCATCCTATTTCGATTGCCACGTCTCGCCCGTTGGTCCGATCCGGTCGAGCGATGACTCATCCGGTCGCCCACGCCGTCCTCCATCCGCTCGCGGTGGGTTTTTAAACGCACCTCCCCCTGTGTTGAGGTATTCCACCTAGAGTTGGAATGCTCGCACTTTCTGCCTGACAGTCCACCACAATAGCACTATGACACTGTCATTCCAGTGTCCAGATATGTATTGATTTGAATTGTCGAGTACACCACCTCTACCATTTGTTACTATGTCCGCCTATCACATATCATTTTCGCTGTTTTATCTGGTGTGTTGCAGGTTAAGTGTTCTTGTACAAAACATTTGACGTTGTTTTTCTGACTTTTTCAAGCCAAGTTGATGACTCATCTCTCCAGAATCTAGGCTTACCGCAATTCTGCATATTATTACACATTGTTTGGATGGCATAAGTGTCCTGTTTGACATCTTGCTGATATTAATTCTATTCCATACATCAAATTCAATGCACCTCATACTTGCTTTTTTTGATGGGATAAGTGAATCGTTCAGGCGTTTCAATCCAGTGTTCACAATAAAGTACCAGTCACAGATGTGCATAGTTCAGTTTACGTAGTCTGTATACCGAGATTTTTCGAGCAGCTGTCAGGTAGGAATTACGAACCCAATTAAATGAATACCATGTGAATAAATTATTGCACACCTATAAGCTAGAGATACTTTAACAGGATGGGAATCAAACAATACCAACAATCCGCCACCGATATGAGTTTTGAATCATAACAAGTTAACAGAAGTTACAATTATTTGTGTCAGACCAATGAGGTAAAGCATTTAACGGCATGGGACACCTTGAACTGTCAACTGAGTTATCAGGTCAGTTGTCATGCTCAGATCAGACCTTAGATGACGCGGGTTAAAATTCCACTAATAAACATCGCGGTCTTTCTATGAAGAATGAAACACAATCAAACCCATAACTGTGGTCGCCGATCAGATAATAGGTGGACTATCTAAGGTCGTGCGTTATTCTAGAAACTCTATGAAACTGGGAGATAGTTGTCTGTAGCTTATGGTCTTCCTTGCCTTATAACTAGTGTACTTATTTTGATTACAGTGAGCTTTGTGATTTCATATGGCATATAGAGTTTTTATGAATTGTGGGTACCTAGAGGTTTGATGAGTTGAATAAATTTCACGCATCACAGGTCTACATAGTAGCGATTTGTCAACACGGGCCAAACGATTGTTCAGTATTCACGTAACCAATAATGAAAACATACCATTGTTTGAAAACAGTGTTTCTACTACTGTTGTGATCCAAGAACGCGGATGGCACAAGGGTT
>LUCH01004301.1:14354-53930 GCA_013368495.1 Paragonimus heterotremus | reverse complement strand
TATATATATATATATATATATATATATATATATATATAGTAACCATTTTGAACTGCGCACATCTGACCCTCTCAACTGAAGCATTATTAAAGTACAGGGTGGTTGCAACCGTCCTGGTAAGTTTGTCAAACAGGTTAAGATTCTGTTCAGCAAAGATACAGGAGCCAGTGTAGACTTGGAAATAGTCATTTAATGGGGACACCTTCCTGTGCCGTTCACGAATTCCGGTTAGCGTGGGGAGATAACTCCGAATTACGTTACCAGCCCCAGTGTCTGGTTGAATCGTCACTGTGACTACCTCATGCCCGACTCATTGTTTCTACTCGGCATAAGTTTGACAAGGTGATGACAGTGTGGACTGGAGTGTGGTTTGTACAGTAGGTTGTTCCAGCTTGCAAATAGTTGATCCCAGCGATTACCAGGGAAGTGATGGACAGATGTTTCGTCCTAGTTGGGCCTCGTCAGCATCGGGCACGCCGACAGTTGGACCCACGACTCATGAATAAAGGGCAGATTATAGTCCAAACACTTGTTTACTTATCCGGTTGTTCTTCTCCTCAGCATTCATATCAAACGAGTTCCATTACAGTCCGTATTCTAGATGACTGTACAGTGCTCTTCCATCCCTCGATTAACTTAGTTGCACAACGTGAATGAACTGAAAGTTGAGGCATTCAGGTTTTGTGACTCTTAAAGCGGTTGTTATCCGTTCACAAACTTGACAGTTAGACTGGAGGATAACTTCACCAAATGTTGCGCGACCGATATGGTGGCTTTGAGTGCTGTTTTTCAGTTCCTGGTCGTTAGACTGTTGAAAGTTGACATCACACTGTATAATACGGTAATAACAAGGTTGGGAATGAAGTAAATTTTGTACACTGAAACGTATCTGTTCAGAACAAAACAAAAAAAAACGCAATCTTGTGACTGAACCTTTACTAGGAGCACGGGTAAGCAGGTAGAACTAGCAGCGAGGTGACTAAAAATAGTTAAATTGAAGTGTTGAATTCGTCATTAAAATAGCTCAATGAAAATCAACCAAATTACTTATGTATAAAGCACAGCACATACGGAAGTAATTGGCCCGATGATGAATAACCGAAAACAGACTGTTCGCCAAAACACCTTTTCACATACGGAAGTACCTTACCCTTTATTGGCATGTTAACATAGAAAGTTTACTGATGATGATGTTCAGCTTGGAACATAGAAAGTCTTATCGTAAACCTTTCTAGTGGATATTTCCCAAGCTTAACAAAACCGATCCTCCCAGAGTCTTAAGGCTTGTCACGTACGGCCATAGTTACGACAGAATGAAGGAGGTAACGTTTTGATGGATGACTATAGGCACGCACAACATGGGTTGGAAATTGTGGTGACAGTCAACCTGGTGTTGTGAACCAAGAACACGGATGGCGCAAAGGTTGTTTATTTAGAAAACCAACACGGGTTAGATGTTCAAACAGGACATGAGACAAAAACACTCATCTGCATGTGGCAATCGTCGCAGAAGGTCTTGGCTGCCAAAGACGCTAATGCTCAGCTTCTTTGCGTAGCCAGAACTAGTCCATGGCATATTGCACTGTCGTGTTGGTGTGATTTTTCTTCCCGTGTTTTTCCTGCGTCTAATTTGATGGCAAAATCCAAGCTGTTGCTCCACTACTGAATAGTGGTGGTGTGAGTTGTATGAAGCGAGCGCTCGTCCTCATCACACCTGGCATCTCCAGAAGATAAACAAAAACGAAGGCGTGTTAACGCCATATTGCCGTTGTGATACAGCAGGTTATTTCGTGTTAAGAGTGAAGCAAGGTATTTTATTAATTCGACAACTGCTTGTCCTAATGTACGTGGATAAATCGCAGCCTCGAATACTTCAACATAGCACTGAATGTAATGGACTCAAAGTGGCATTGTGAGAGTTGTAACCATTTATTGGTTGGATTCGTGGTGAATCAATATGTAACTACGTTATGACGTATCCTTAGTTGATTTAGAGGAAAACTATGAGAAGGTCAATGCACATCATCGTTTCTAAAGAGCACTTGTAGAATAAAAGCCTTCTGATATATGGCCATTTATGGACCGGTCCCATTAATATACAACCGTGAGAGTAGGAGTGCACATTTCGCAGTATCTTTGTCCCATTATGTTCTTCACTTTAAATTGAACACCAATCACTTTTGATCGGATTTTTCGTAGTCAAAGGGACCTTCCGGTCACCCTCTTTCGTTCGATAGCTCTTCTCATCCGCTATCTAGTGACATGTTGTGTGACATATCCATTCTAGTCCACCGGACCAAATGCATCTCTTAGTTTATCCTTAGACGTGCATTCATTGCTCACATGTGCCTTATCAAATAGACACGTTCTATAATCTAACAGATAAAAGGTTCAATGATAAGTTCTCAACACCAAAAGATTAGTTTCTTGCTGAAAATGCAGAGCAAACCAGACTGCCTACGCTCGTCGCTCTAATGGAATAAATTATCTCGTCTTTCTGGTGTCACTCTCGTCAACCGCCTCCCGTGTGTGCCTGAGAAAATGACCGGGACAAGTCACCAGGGCTTATACCGAAAGAGGAACTTTAAGCTACCCTATGCAGGACAAGGATTACAGGTGAATCAAACCAAAAATTAATAGGTAATTCCAGACAGGTCAGTTAATTGTAGACAGATCGATCATTTGCATGTTTACCGGGGCGTAACAACTGCCCTCTGTTGGTTAAGATGTGCACAAGTGTTCATATTTTACCGGCCTGGATTGACCCAGGCCGTCAAAATCGTAGCGAAGCCGTTTGGCAGCGCCGCTGCCACTTGTCTGTCTGGCTAACCTAATTGATGGACATCTAACTGGCTGTTAGACGTGTGGGATGGGACAGGCCAGTACGACCATTAATGCGGTCTGTAATCAATTAGGCGAGCCGAAAATTCCAGTGACCTTGATTAACGGACCAATAAAGAGGCAGATAAGGCCGTGCGACAAGGACGGGTAACTGGACTGGATGCAAGACTGAAACGTCGGTCGAGCGACCGGCAAGTAGGCATCCGGGCTAGCTTTGTTCGGTCGGGTCCGCTACTGAACCGGCTACGGCCGTGTGCGAGGGGCTAGACAGCGTCAACCTGCGCCTCTGTTAACCTCACGCGGTCAGCTGCGCCTTCGATTGAGGAGTGAACGCCAGTTGCCTGCCCTCTGCTCCATTAGTCGAAACCAATAAAATTAGTGATAGGTAGTATGAGACTTAGTGGTCTAGGGTTTGAACACCACTCACAATTGATTGCAACTGTTGTATTCTAATAGGCTTTCCAGTCAGTCCCCTTCGAAAAGGAACACTAGACTCCAGTTTCGCTCTTGTTAGTGCTCGTCAATAGTGTATGTCCTTGCAATGGCCTGAGTACGAACTCCGGCCACACTTTCGTGGGGCAACTGTGTTGACCATTGCGTCTTTGACTTCACATTAAGCACGACTGAATCATCATACGTAAACGCCCAGCTACTTCCACAGTCAAGTAACGATCATTTTTTCAGGTCGATGACCCTACGAGTAGGACTCCTCAAATTGAAATCACAAAAATCATTGGACTCGTTAAACGGTATTTTGATTGCTGGTATTCGGAATGCAACAGCTGCGATCAACTGTGAGTGACGTTCAGCTCATCGATACAATTGGGCCTGGGTTAGCATGAGATAAAAGCAATCATGAATCCGCTGCCGATTCTAATGCAATTGGCTAAACAAACGTCCTGGTTGCACTTGTAGAGACTTGGCCGGAATTTCAATCTGAATCTTTGCCCAATTTGGATAGATGCTACTATAAACCATCAAACATACGAAGTAATGGCTGAAGCAGGTCAGCTGTTAGGAGGTCTGTCAGTTAGTTTCACATTGCTTACGGCCAACCAACAATGCCCCCTCCACACCGAAACATGACAGACAGCTGTTACTGGCATGTCTCGCCTTCTTCCCTTCAGACTGCCGTCTCAACAATTACATGATGTGCACAAAGATGTAATTCCTTAAATTTGTTAAGTAATATTAAACTACTCTTCCAAACTTCCTAGTGCAGGAAGTCGATGTGGCATTGGAAAAAAGCTGTCACACGTGGCAGACGGTGTTCCGAACTCAGCAGCAGACGGAATGGACAGTCGTTTCTGAAATCGGCAGTAGACGCACATCGTATCGGGCGGGAAACTGAGGTGGAAGTCTACCTGGATGTTTCGAGGTAATCATCTGGATTATCGTGTTGCGAAAAGTTCTGCACCAACTGTGGTCAATTGACGGACATCACATTATCATGGTATTGCCGTCGTAGGCTGCAAAACGGGGGGGGGAGTGAACAAAGGTCATCAATGAGTATCTCAGTCAACGTGGTAGTCATTTGGGACAAACCACACTGGTAATGAACAGAATGCGTAATGAACCATATTTTCGAAAACTGGGATGGTGATAAGGTCGATCTTTCTTTTTATCTAAGTAACGTTAATTGTATTGCAGAACCTGTTTTACTTGGTCGACACATTTCGGAGTTGCATGTTGTGCTAAGCTAACTGCCAATCATGATTGGCGATAGCCGTGATCGGATTAATCACAGTCAGGAGCACAAACGCCAAAAGACATGTACACACCTTAGTGTCTTGCGTTACCCATTTATAAGTTGGCCAACGGCCGTTAGTTTCTATGAGTCTCCTGGGTGTGACCAAGCTGCATTCTGTCCTCTTGCGCTGTACACATGATTAAGTTTGTTTGTTCTGTGAAACACAATGTGAACCCGGCATCACTTCATACCCTGACTGTAAGCCGTGAATGCTTGTATTCACTTAACGTCTGTCGTTCCAGTCATCACAGTCGCCGAGTTTCTTTTCTTGGTTGCTGCCACAGGTGCTATTTGCATCTTTGGGCTGGCACGTGGTTAAAATTATACAGACTGATTACAAAAGCTATCGAGGTAGTTTAGTCGGGCTCCCATCGGGCAACTAAGATGTATAAAAACATTCAATGGACGAGGATCAAGAGCAGGGTATCTGTCCATGAAGCTTGAGACTGCACGGTTGGCGGTATCCATCCTGGATTGGCCCGCCACAATGATCGATACCAAATGACGCATACACATACCCCTCGAAGAAAGTGGCTTGCGATGCATCACTTGTAGTTTCACTCATACACCAACTAACTCGGAAAAGTAGGACCAAGAGTCTGAGTGGAAGTCTTTGTGATAAAGCCGGTCATTCACACTTAGATTGTGCGCTGATACCAAATTTATAGCACCACCTTTCAAAAAATTCGATCCCACTGATAAGGTTACGGCCGAGGTAGACGATAAAGAAAATACAAGACAACAAATAGTCCAAAATAGGAGTAAATATTTCTGTTTTTTTTACTGTAACAACAGAGAACCTCTACTTGGATGCCATAAGCCTCTAGTTTATATACGTGAGTACTGTTTGGGATACGGTCGAAAGATCTGGCAAAATCGAAGAACATAGCATCGGAGATGTGGCGATTGTCTTCGGCCTCTACCAGGCTATCCATGAAGATTACCATAGGAGTCTGGAAGAAAGCCATACTGAGTAAATGGGAAAAGATTATTTGATAAGAAATGCTTAATGATGGCGCATTTTAGCAGACTTTCCATTATCGTGAATGGGATACTGACGATACTGCCGATACCTAGCAAGAGATTTTTGATAATATGCCTTAAATGTGTGTGACAGTGGCCTGTTTCCATGCCTCCGGAAGAGCACCAGCAGAAGTGTATGTGTAAACACATTATATGGGGGCACCGTCGAACCAAAGGCTGCTTTTTTGAGGATCCGGGAATGGATCGCGTCTCGTCTCATTGAACTATGAGGATTGATCTTAGACAAGAGATCCTCAACATCCACCATAGAGAAGTCAGCTGTCAGGAGTGGGTATTGGAAATTTCTTCACGAGAGAATTGGATGCCAGTTTGGCGGAAACATATTGTAGACCACTGAATAACATTTCCTGAACACGTCGGTAACTACATGAGGGTTGAAAGAGGTTTCCACTCGCGAGAAGTCTCAAATACAGTGTTGAAGACTTAGTTTTACTCTGACGGCGCATGTAACTGAATCGAAAGTTTTTATTCTCATGGGCTACCATTAGGATTTTTGACTGTACCTGTTGAGTGTGTTGACGGACTTCCCGCCTCTACCTGCTTCGTACAGAGTGGAAGCCCTGTATATCTTTCGGTCTGTCCGCTAACTTCTGTTTGAAGAATAGACGAGAACGTGTGTCAAGAAGACGACGTATGTTCTGCGGAAGCGGTGCACGAGAGGGGGACTTCGACAGTTTGCGAGGAACGAATGCCTTATTAGCTTCGTTAATGGCAAATTTAAAAGAGTGGTGGTTTGAGTTCGCTGAGTCAAAGTTGGGGCTGAATGAACTTATGAATGTCCATTGTGCGTTAAAATTTTCTTTCTGGAAATGTTAATATGAAGTCTTTGTTATAACAATTTGGAGGCAGTTACAGGTAAAATCAAAACTACTGATGTGAGCCAAGAACGCGGATGGCGCAAGGAATAGTTATTCAGGAAAGTAACCCATAGTTTATGCGTTTCAACAAGACAAGAAACAAAAACACTCATCTGAGTTCGGTACTAAACCGAGACCGTCACGGTTACCACAGATGCTAATGTTCAGTTCCTTTACGTTCCCTTACGTACCAAGAATAATTTCATGCACTCCGATATTTCTTGCTGTATTTCTCCTGCGGCTAACTCGATGTCAAGATCTATGAGCTGGCCCAACTATTGAATAGCAGTTATGTGAATAGCATAGTACGATTGCTCCTGTTCACTACACTAGTTGCAGCACCCATTATAACAAATCATTCGTTATCCAAATCCCGGCAGCGGTTGACTGTATTTAGCTGACTCACAATTAAAGCACAATGTGGCTAGTGTATCAGCTTTGCATACTCAGGGTGTATGCTTGAAATCTACGTATTTTTTATATCGTCCGTCGTATAACTACTTCTCCCGGTCGATTTTGCCCCTGAACTACCAATAGTAATTTGGTGGATTCTGTTTGAATGGCTATCAGTATCTGTGTCAATCAAATTTTACTCTGTTCGCTCCTGAATTACTGATACGTGATCAACTGAATTTTAGCCTAACAATCGTTGCATACAGTTTAGAAGGTAAACGCTCTATATCTGTGTAGCCAAATATCTATCAGACACACTATAGTGACTCGTTTTTGTACTTCGGTCTTGTAAAAGATTTCCGGACTATTAAGATACAGTGTTAGTGAACCATACATAAGGGTGCGTATAAATATGGATATGTGACTAGATCTACTGTGGGAACTCTGTCACAGAGATTTCACTCCAGGTTCGGTGAGTTACCTAATTGTTATTATTCATAGGACAATAAACAGCGCAGTACTCGATCTATTGCCATGACTGAGGAATAAAAAAATGTACAGCCAGCAAGCGTCCTATGTGTAGCGTGCGGAACGGAAAAGTGGAGAAATTCTACGTTAGCAGAAATATGTCAAACAATTGGTCTAAACAAACATGCTTCATCAGGAAGTGTCAAATTGTACAGCAAAATACCAACAAAAATTAAACCGTTTTATGAGGTCGCTACGCTGCTTGAAGATGTTGATATAAAGTTAGAAAACTCACATGAAGAAGGATGTTTACAATCTGACAGTGCCTGTGGAGTAGACAATTCATAAGCTTCAACATGCAGTGACTTAACAAATGGAGTGAGATCACAACGAGAAATCCCATAATCATTAAACAATCATCTCGAAAATCTATCGGAAATCTGAACTATTTGTAACTACCAAGTAAAGGGAACTGGGATGCATTGCATCTAATGAATGAGTGAGCAGAATTCACAAAACGGCGACTAATATTAATGGAAGTTAAAATGGGCCCTGGACTTAAACCATGAAATCATTTTTGACATTGGTAAAATCCGTGTGAAGATAAAAAAAAGGCCCACATCAAATTGGTGTAAGACAATTTATAATTGTGTGAGAGGCCTTGTTTTCAACTTGTTATTAGGAGCGTAATCAAAAAGGTGCTTCTGGCTCGTTTCATTAAGAGGAGAAATATAACAAAAATACACTTGAACATATCAAGCCATAACAATTTATCACTACGCCGAGTAATGTTTAAGTTCAATGAAGCAGATAATGCAAGCATGTGGAGCTTGGACAGGTTTGAGTGAATGCGCAGTTTGAACCGGATATTCCGCTCATGTAATAGCCCTATTCCATCTTGCTTCAGTTTGAAAAATGCCAGCATTAACCATTTCACTCTTATCTTACTACATTACGACTGGACTACAACTGTAAATAGGCCGGTCTAATGATGCCAAATTGATCCGTCATCTCAGTGGGCTCAGACAACAGGAGCAATCAACCCGTGAAGTTTTACGTATGTGCCGTACCGGACGGTAATATCAATTTCTACTGAACAACCGGTCAGCTCCGGTATGAGGACCACGTCAGATAACTGTCCTAAATGTGGGTCTTGGTGCACCAACCCCTTCCTCATGCGTCGAATCCGCGTATTTTTTCGAAAACATGCGTTGGCACCGCTTCGTACTGCCACCGGGTAACGCACGGACGTCTGACAAAACGTGTGGGCTTAAGCACACATATGTCCGCGTTTACGGCAAACGTTGCTGGTCGCGCGACACACACTTGGACTGCAAACAACCTTACTACCAAGGCCTACGTTGCTTGGGTAACCGTTTTTTTTCACCGGGTACCGACATACAGCCGAGTGTACACTGTATGACCCCCGTTTTTCAGTCTGTTCAATCTGGTCAAGAAGGTCTCTGTGACGTATAAAAATATTTTTTTTCTTTTTGGTGATTGATTTACTTAGAATATGGTCCGGCTGGGCACCTCCCGCCATAGACGTCTAGAAAGGTTGTCTTAACTTCAATCTAAAATTAGGTTGCAACAGGGCTAATACTTGTTGAATGTGAAAAAATGTCAGTATACTGCGCATATGGGGTATGGTGCATCAGATCAGCGTGCTAGACGGAAGTGGAATATGTCTGAGATGCTTGATAATAACTCAAAATTTTTCGACAGCTTTTCACTGTATACGATTTCTAATTTACATTTTGGTTTGCTGGGTTGTTTGTTCCGTTTTTCTTTTTGGAAAGAAGCTTTCATGGAAATAAAGATGGCGAGAAAAACAAACACAGCAACTCCCACTATCGTTTACGACGTATCCGGTCAACAACAGACGCCGGAGGTGACCCAGATTTGAAAAATCTAGCCGTAATTTAGCAATACGTAAGGGCGTTACCGCTCACCTCCCACCAGCCATGATATATTCTCTGGGGTAAAAGAAAGATCATTTCCAAGGCCTAGTACTGATGCACATGTTATCTTACGTGTGTGGTTCTAGTGCAGATAAAACATTGATGTCGCTACACTAGACCCTTCCTTAGCCATCCTGTGCTTGGTAGAGAGTGACTCGAATATGTGCGCTGTTGCGCAGTTGTCCAGTTGTAGGGGAAAACGCATTTTCTTACTCAGATATGATGGAGGAAAACAACACTGTTAAACCTTCGGTAGTAATGCAAAAACAAGAAGACCGTTTCAAGTTGCTAAGTCGCATTTAGCCACATTTTATCTACGTTGTCTTCAATGAAAAATACAGCTTAGTCACAGATCGATGATGAGACATACATTCACTTACTTACGAAATGGTTTTAGGTGTTTCAGAATGGAATTGTCCATGATGTCCCGGTGACTGACCGATTATCAACAGCCACAAATGAATAATCAATCCATGAGGTTTTTCAAACAGCTACTGTTGACCATTGCACGATGAAACAAAGCGACACCATTCTCCGTAATGTTTACACGGCGGACAGATAAAGTTGAACACTAAACCTCACCTGATCGACTTGGTGGCAATGAGCCGTCTGATGTGGCCTGGTTGTCTCACCTGTACGGAAAACACACTCACACATTGATGCAAGTGTATTGTTGCTAGCGTTTCGAACTGGCCTTCGGTGTGTTGTTTACAGGGTAGTGTACTTGCGTAGACAACCTGTCGACCGCAGTCAGAGATGCTACACCTGGCGTGCACGCAAACTTGGAAACATCTCACTACCACGTTCGCGATATCCCATTGCGTTCCGCTAAGTGTAGCAAGTTCAGGTTGCATACAGATATTTTCGGTAATTCTCATCAGGCGTATGTTTGTGTGTGCTGTGTTTACATGAGACCTGACAGGTATGTGATAACGTGTTAGTAGGGTTAATGGGTTTTGCGAACGGTTGACAACTTTGAATTTTCATAAGTGTGATAAGACGAACATTGATTGAAGCGGTTGGGCCCAGTTTTCTCTCCGGCCAAACTAACACTGCGTGTTCACACGATTTTCGATGGATTATGGCGCCCCACCAGTGTGAAGTGTATTGGAGGGCGTTGTGATCAAGTTAGGCCTGTTCTACTGCTCGTCCGGGATTGAAAAATGTTGTATAATTTTTACATTCAGGTGAACATTACACTTTGGAGTGTTCTATGGTCAGAGTGTTCCGACTGATTGTAAGTCGCCCCAACAATATTGACCTACCGTTTCAAATATGCCCATTACGATAATGAGAATAAACATATAGGCTAACATATGTTTTCGATAATTCATCTTCAGGCCGATACAATTATATAAGGAATTGATGGAGTTAGATCGAGATATCGATCAGACTTATTACAGAGTAACTAGGTCACGAGTCAATCAATTAATGACGGTTTGGTTGGTTAGTTGCGACAGACTTTTCCATTGGTTTGACAGCGCGGGTTGGCTATCGATCCGGTGGATTTGCGGCCTGAACAAATCGTATCGCTCAACAAGTCAATGATTTCTGTGATTTCAACTTGTAGAGAAGTCCTAGTCGAGGGGTCATCGATTGGAGTTAACAGACAGTAACTGTGTCTCCTCTCGAGGCAATCGGGCAACCTGATCATTACTCACAAACGAAAGTGGCTGAGTGTTCACATATGATAATTCGGTCGTGCCTAACGTGAGGTCAATGGCGCAGTGGTTAACACGGTTGCCTCATGAACAGCATGTCCGTGGTTCAAGTCCCGGCAGTGGCGATGATATGAACTACTGACGAGCTCTAATGAGAGCGAAACTCGAGTTTAGTGCTTCTTTTCGAAATGGGCCGACTGGAAAGTCTATGGGAATGCGACAGCTGCGATCAATTGTGGGTGATGTTCAATCTATATACAAACTTTTTTTGATGACATAATACCGGGTCAAGCAACCTGATTCCAATAGCCTCGGCAGTACACAGTGTTCTAATTCGAACCGCTTTTGATAAGTTGCCCGACACACGATACACCACTTTGAAGGCTTGATTAGTATTCAGCTGGTGTCCGCTTTCAACCATATGTGAGAAGATAGCACTGTTGACTGATTGTGATTCGCCTTGCGCGTGTGAACAGCGTATTTATTAATGCTCGTTTGTGTTGCATCGGTGTGAAATTGTTAAAGTTAAGGTATTGACTGGACCGCGTAGATTTCCTATAGACAGTTCTTTTAACCGAACCATCTTCTCGACGACTTATGATTATATCTAGAAATGGCAGACAGTTGTTAGCTTCAAATTCACACGTAACCTTTAGGTTAGAGTGAAAACTATTTAGGCGCTGCATCAGGTTATCTATTAGCTGTTTGGATTGACTGAATATCAATATGTCGTCAATGCAACACTTGTAGTATGACAAACCTGCTATCTCGGTAGTTAGCTCTTGCTCAGTTCTTAACATTAAGAAGTCTGCTAAAGTAGGACCCAGCGGGCTTCCCATGGCTACTCTATCTATTTGACGGTAGGACTGTTCGAGAAAACGGAAACTGACATTCTCAGTGCAGAGCAGCAAACTTTCTTTCAGTATATCGGTTGACAATGGCAACCTAACATGGTTCGATTCAACGAGCTCACAAATATAGTCAGTCGTTTCATGCACAGGGACGTTTGTGAACAACGACTGAACGTCTACAGAACACATCAGTTCTTTAGCAATGTTAAGTTTGTCCAAGTCACCAATCAATTTTAGAGAATCTTTGATGGAATGTGTCTGAAACTTTTGTTCCAATGGAGTTAGAATAGCGACTAACCAGCGGGCCAACTTATGGTATAGGGAGTTTGTCATTGCCAAAATTGGCCGAAGCGGCATCCCAGATTTATGTGTCTTTGGCAGGCCGTACAGCTGAGGTGTTGATGATCCACATGGTTTAAGATATTTATAGATTACTTGATCAATAATCCGCAACTGTAAGAGCAGTTGCAGACGTCGTCCTATGCGATCTTCTATTTCGGTGACCTTGTCTACCCTGTCTATTCGTTGAAACTTCGTTTGGCCATTCAATATTGACATCTTCTTCACATAGACATCTTTGTTTAAAATAACGGCCCCAGACCCCTTATCCGGCCTAAGCTTAACAACGTTTCTTGGCTTAAGCTCTCTTAACGATTGTAGGTGTTGCTTGGTAATAGCACACCGGCGTTTGCTCGGAGTTATGATAAACCCATGAGCTATATCGGTAAATTTAGTTTTCAGCCAGCCTAGGTTGTCGGTACTGGTTGGTCGGAGATCACATAATTGATCGAAAATATTCTCAAATTGGGCTTCAATATAAATACGATTAGGTTTGAGCGATGGTATTTTATAATCAAGACCTAGGGCCAACGCTTCTAGTTGCAATGAATTCAGTTGTATTGAAGAACAGCTCAGTATGTACTTACTGGGGTCCATTGGAATTGGTTCTTCAGCATGCTTCGTACGTGATTTCCGCAAGCGATTTATATAAGTCCTCTTCGCACGGTCGATGATTGTCTTACAGAATTGTGTAAACACTATACGACCGCATAATGACAAGTTTTCTACGATGGGAAGAAGACGGCAATGTGTTTGACGCAAATCCACCAGTCGCATTTGTGCAGTTTCTATGTAAGCAGTCGCAATACATCCGAGGTTACCGTTGGACACCTTCAGCTTGTTCTTCTTCAAAAGCGGGAGGAATCGACACGGGTATCGACCCTGTTGTGTGCACTCAGTGAGAAATGAAATTTTCACAAGTTCACGAGCAATTTTGCATCTCAAGCTGGCTACACGCCGCAGTGATTTGCAAGTCTCAACGGGAAATCGTCGCTTTAGAAATTTGAAACAGTTAGTTCCCTTTAGGGTCGCCTTTAAGGGCGACAAATTCAAAGTACTTATAAGATGCGCAATGGTCAGAAAGAAGGGCAGTTGCCAGAAAAATTAGTTGAGGTCACTAATGGACATAGCGGACTAAAAAGTCAGACGGGTAAAAACTAGCCAAGGTCAAATCTCGGCCGCTCTGAGCAGGTCCGCCAACTAGTACAAAGTCAATCGGCTTTTCTTCTTTCTCACGGCCGAGGCGCCTTGGGACGGTAACAGGGTGGGCGCCCTAACAATTCTCTCACATACCGAAAACAAACTGTCATTTTCACAAACTGCATTGTTTCACAATCCCGTCGTTCCGTTTCTACCTGGCACATTTGCTCAGCTGACTGTGGTCCATTTTTGAAAAATTTATCAGACAGGTTATGCTAGATTACCAAGTAATATACTCTCGTCAACATTGTTATCATTGTGGTTATATACCCGAACTGAGCACTCTGTCTTCGGATGCGGGAAGTTGTTCTTCCCGTTGACACTGAGGTTACTGGAAGTCTTCGTAACTGAGCACCCCTGTAGTTTGTTGTAAAGCGGCCACATTATAAAAACGTTAACTTTACCCAATCATACGTCATCAGTGATGTGTGTAAGTCACACGTTGGTTAATGAGGACAACCAAGATGGAGTTGTCCAAATTGAAGATTACAGCTATCGTTCTGTGGACCACCCTGTTTGTTACAAAAGATGTGGCGGTGATGCTATTTGAAATTGTAGGTTCCCTTTAACAACTTCATCAATGCAGAAAGAAGCTATATTTTGCGACATGTTAACCTGTCGTCTACTCTCATCAGTCGCAAACGTAAAACACGCAGGTATATACGACAGACAAATAGAGCCAGACAGGGTATGGAGACAGACAGTCACACTACATATTATACCATTAACACCACAGCAACCATACTGGTTGCTCCAATCACTTTCGCGTACATTTGACCGGCTGGTCAGTTTTGATCAACCTAGCTTCGATAAAGGTTAATAGCTTCAGGTGTTGATTGCGTAACAATATGTTGAATGATCTAAGTGGTTCAACCTGGGGACCTGTTATCATGAGGTGTCTAGTAATCGATGATGCAAGGTCTTGAGCAATTAATTCGTCGGCTTGAGATTATTGTGTCGAGCTGTTTTAACTAGTTCTGAAGGTGTTCTGCCACTCGCTGAGATGGACGTCGGTCTGTTCTGCCTACGTAAACTTCATTGCAACTGAAAGTGAACTGATAAACAACGTGCGAGACAGAATAGTTAGCACACAACGTTCGCGACTGTGTAAAACCGGTCATTTAGTGACTTGAACCAAGCGTAATTAGACAGCCGAATACGTATGAGATAGAGCTGATTTCAATTCGTGCTTGATGTCGTTTCCAAATGATCCCCTTTGGATTGCAGAAATAGAAGTGTGTCTTTCGTTTGAGCTGTTTGAACTGGCTAATAGAATTAGCCTATCATGCTTTGAATGTCCATGAACTTTTCAGGATATCCATTTGCCAGTAACATTTCTCTTAGCACTTATTGTTCCGTATACACCTTATCAGTGTTGAAAATACTCATAATTTTATAAAGAAGGGTTTTGACCCAACTCCGCTTGTATGCTATCGAGGCAAAGCTGGAGAACTGAAGATATTGTCCATCCCATGGTGCTTCGCGATTGGCCGATTACTGTAATGTCCAATCTTTAAGCTTGGTGATGAGTACATCTCAGAAGGCTAGACTACCTTCTGATACCCCTTCGTGATAGAAGGATAAGCCCGGATGAATAGAATTAAGAGGTTAAAAAACAAAAAACAAAATGATCAGTATCCTTAAAAATCAATACATCATCAACACGCCGTTTGTATAATGAGGCTTTGGCAATATTATCAGGGACTTGCCGTTCAATCACTCCCAAGAGGACGTCGGCTAATTTTGGACCTAATGGACTACCCATAGCCAATCCGCCTATTTGACTTTAAGAAAACCCTTCAAAATTAAACCTGATGTTGTTTGTACATAGTAAGATGAGATCATTGAAATATCGAAGTGGATTACCTATATCACATTTTTTGCTAGAAATGAAGTCACATAAAAACTCGACTGTCTCACGAAGGGGAACGTTGACAAGAAGGGAATCAACGTCAATCGAGTACATAGCATGAGAACTCATCGACATTCATTCTATGGTTTCTGCTAGTTCAAAAGAAATATTTAGGCAATGAGGGGATAACGTTTTGGAAATAGGGTTTAGAATTCCAACCAATCATTGAGCAACTTTATGATATGCTGAATTGTACCAACACAAAATTGGTTTCAGATTTGCTTCATTTTTGTGTATTTTTGGTGCATTCATCATTCATGGTGTTTCTGTGGTAACTGACTCCATGCGCCTATATTGATTTTCAGATACATGACCGTGTAACGACAGCTTTCGGAGTCATCTCAAAATTTTTAAAAACAAGATTTGACATCACTTCTTACCACACTGTAATCTTTCCCATACGTCTGAACGCACATCACGGTTTAGCCTACCGTAACAACGCTCAGTCCATTACTGACGTTCGTGCCTCATCTGTTGATCATTTGTGCGATTAACTTACGAATCATTGCTTAGTGTGCTAGCAGGAACTACTTTCGATGAATGATACCATTATTGACTACTCTTCTAGAATAATAAAACTGGAAAAAGGTTGAAAAATATCTGCAACAATTGGCAAAACAGATCAACTGAAAATCCTTTATTGCCTTCAACAATAGTCTTTCAGCAAAATCAAGCTTATGTTTAATACAATTTTATGTTGATTTGAGTTGTACTGCATGCCATTCGTATTCTATAAGCAAAAAAAAATTTGCTGTCAATTTTCCGATGCGTGCAATCGTAGCCACTAACAATCATTGACTTGCATGCACATTGTTGCCAATCGTGCAGAACGTTAACGGATCAGATAAAAAAAAGACAACTTTGTTGTTCGATGAACTTAACTTAAGCCCGGGAGACTTTCATCCTAGTACGACAACTGACAAATCGAAGAATAAGGGATAGTCAATAAAAGTCAATTAATTAATCGATAAGGACACATGTGTCTAAAAGTGCTTGAAGTAAAGATTGAGTTAGGTGCTTGTCCAATCTGATTCACAAAGCCCATTTTACAAGTTGAACATCATTCATACTCGATCACATTCTGATCGACTTTCGAGCCTTCCACTTCCGAAGAGAAGCGTTAGGTCCGAGTTTCGGTCTCATCACAATTCGTCACTAGTTCACATCCATGCCACAACCGGGATCAGAACCCCGACTACACCTTCATGCGGCAACCATGTTGACCACTTTTCTGTTGGCTTCACATTAGGCACGATCGAATTATCATATCAAAACGATCAGTCACTTTTGGTTGCGAGTGATGAGCAAACGTGAGTAGTGTTCAAACTGAATTTAACCAAATCCTCCACTACTTATCAGTAAACTGAAAATAACGTCTTGCGGTTTTAATAAAATTGGAAATTTCGACCTGCTCGGAAATGCTAACCTGGGCGTTATCGACCAGTCAACAAACAATAACTGTGTCTTATTAAGAGAATTGAGCAACCTGGTCATTACTCATAAGCGAAAGTGATTGTGCTTTCGGATAGGATAATTTGGTCGTGCCCAATGTGAGGTCAGTGGCGCAGTGGTCAACGCGGTTCTCTCATGAAATCATGGCCAGAGTTTTAGTTCTGGCCGTGGCAAAGATATGCACTACTGACGAGCTCTAATGACAGCGAAACTCGAGTCTAGCGCTTCTTTTCGAAAAAGGCCGACTGGAACGTCTATGGGAATGTGAGAGCTGCGATCAATTTTGGGTTATGTTCAATCTATATGAAAACCGAAATCCCCTACTACTCACCATTAACCAAATTCTTGACTACTTATCGGTAAGCCCACTTTCGTCCAACTGCGTAAGTAAGCACGCGTATCGTCCAACACTCATACCCGATTTTAATGCCGCTGTGACAACTATGTAGCTTTTATTCACAATCCACCGGTCGATATGTGCTGGTTACTCAAACTGATCCAGCCGACGAAATGAGCGTTGTGGTTTTATAATGAAAATACTTTGACCTGTCGTGTCTGAACTAACAATGAACAGAGGTTTAACTGTATGTGTTATATCATCCGATAGAAAACATCAAGTGACGGTTGCTTCAAATATGTAGGGCCTACTTTTGTGGTTGCTATACAGACTAATCTGGATTAACTAGTTTCGTTGTTGTGGGGGTATACATTTCCCAACTGTTCTACATCGTTAATGACATGGGAAGAGTTAGGAAAACTTGATATGTATGGATCGACCGTAAAAATATGATTTAGTTATTCAGGTTTCAGGAAGTCACTCAGTAAACCAACATTATACGAATGGTCTTGTGGAGATGGTCTGAAGGAGACTGGAGTCTTCTCATGACAGGAGAGACTTACACGCAACAGCCTTCTATGAACCTCGGTGAGAATGAGAAGAATAGGATAATCGATGTGCTACTTGCCGTCAGGCGTCCATCCACAAGTGAACGTCACGCGACCGTTCTTGAATGTCACTACGACCCACGGTGGACGCTTAATCAAACAAAGTGAATGTTGACAACTCATAATGAAAAACCTTCTACGGAAAAACGAATGCAGTGCAGTTCCGGTTTTAATTAGCATAATTAACTCACTAATCGATTAGCTACATCACCATAACGTCTTAAAAGGGCAGACAGTGGAGTGAATATCCTCCTTTTAATAGCCTACCAGAATGGAAGTCAAATATACCTGCCCGACCTGGTCAAAACTTCCGTCCACCAAATCGCAATGCGAACACGGTAAAAAAAAGCGCCAATGATTGTTGAATCATGTGCATTTTTTCAACTTGCGCATGTCAAGCCGTGCCGAATGGAATGAAATGATTAACGGACGTGCAGTTGAATGGGCCAAAACACATTGGATACGTTTAATAATTTGTTGTTTCATCAATAAAACTTTGAGCGTTTGTCTCCCCAACTTTGATACGTAACTTAAAACTTAGTGATTAATGCCATCACTCTTATGTCGTTATACGCAAGGTAGAGCAGATGCAGAACCAAGTTATGGGTTGGAGAGGGGACACTGCGATTTACAATGAAACGTTTGTACGAGCATGACCAGGATAATCTGGTCATAAGTTTGAGTATGACAGAAAAACCGTTCATTCTTGAGGTTAACAGCTCTTTATCCTTTGGAGGATCTGCTACGTTCCTAGTTTTCTGATCCACAAAATAAGCACTTACAAACGTGTGTCAAGCTTTAGATGTGTGATCTGCAGGCACTTGTGAGTATCCGAGTGTAGCTACGGTATGCCAAAAAAAGTTGATCTTACAGGAACATCACACTGTTAAAGAACGTCATGCATTCTGGAGCAATCACCAACAATCGGATTTTGCCGTTGTGCGTATCCGTTTCACTTTATCATTCGTTCAGAGGTCATACGCTTGCAACCGTAAAGTAATTAGCTCGCAAATGAGCGAAAAGAGTATAAAGACCGCGTGTCAGGTAGACCTGACGAACAAATTGCCCGGATCAAGTCGGATGAGAGTACATAAGAAGTACTGTGGGCAAATCGCAGCGAATATGAAAGTCAACCTTGAAGACGCATGTTTTGAAGGAGCTGTTCAACTGCACCAACACTGCCCTTCTGTCATGTCAATAAAACTTACGAGCAAACGTCTCTCTAGACGAACTGGTTGTGGATATGCTAACCGCCGACGAGAACTTGGATGTAAGCTGACTAAAGGCTTACACAAAGACTACCAGCATCGCTTGGTAGAACACGCCTTTTCATGTGGAAACAGCACAGTGCCATTTTTCCTAGTTCGTAGTTGTATTGGCCGTCAAATCGATTTAAATGAGATCATATTCGGAAAAGTTTGTTCTCTCATCACCAAACAGTTACGTTGGCTCGACAGATGGGGTGAACGTTTTGAATAACACTTCCGTTGGCCTCAGCAGGATTTTGTAAACGACCGGACACGAATGATCACCTACTTCGTTCCAGGAGATCCTTGGTCGGAAGCAGATATGATTCCGGAGCTTAAACCGCTGAAGTGTAACAACGTTGTAGATCCAGATCTTCGTCCCCTGCTCTTTTCAAAGATAATAGTTAACGCTTGATATCAAATTCGAAAATGCTCTTTTGGATGGTTTTGGTCCAGTTGGCCTACCCAGTAGCATTGCGTTCAAACTACTCACCATCCCCATACTGCGTCCGTTCACTAAAATTAAGAAAGGCCAAACACGTGGTGAGCAGGCGAGATTCACAACTGTTTGAGGTTGTATTGATCACATTTTACCTTGCGACGGGCCTTTGGGCCTCGATATTCCTATAGGCAACCGATGATCGTATTTTAGGCCTAAAAACTGCTTTCAATTTGGTCAACGATTTCCGGATCCGATTCCTTCGTACTGGATCCCCAGATAAACACAGTTGTCAAGATTATCGAATGGTCAATCCACAAACAGGGAGTGGGTTTATGGACAAATGTCTCGGCTGCCCAATTTCTTCTTTACCGCCCATTTCTATCATGGATGACGTTCTGGAAGGTGTGTTCGAAGAATCCAGTTCGCTCAGTATTAAGGTTCTTCCTGGCACTAAGTTGACTGACATGACATTGTGTTGCGTAGCCCCTCCACTGTAGACATGCAGCCCATGTTAAAGGAGGGACATGAGCACGCTGGGTTGCACGGAATGCACGTAGGGCGCACAAAGTACTGACTCAGGAGAGAGACATTCTCACTTCTGTGTTCTTTATTGCAAACAGTCCGCAAGAAGTTGTCAATAGCTTCATATATTTTATCCGCTCATGATACTGCTGATAAGATATCAGTGTCAATAGCAAGGAGGCATGAGTCTTTACAATCGTGTCGTCCAAAAGACTTTCGGTTGTAGCCGAAAGGAAGGGCATATAACGTTTGCGAGCGTTCTGTTTTGCTTTATAGTCCCGAAATATAGCCCGTTAACATGGACAATATCACCGGATTTGCTGTGTTTGACCATCAATATCTCCGCCAACTAGTCCGAATCGAATGGGTTAACCACGTAAGGAACACGATCGTTCACCAGCGAGTATATCAGAATGTTGGGAATACGCGATCAATTAATCAACTAATCACGTTGGTTGGATCACGTACCCCGTATACCAGCTGTGTCTACCGCATCGTGCGTTACTTACTGAGGTTACCAGCAGTTGGGTAAAACCGTGTGGTGTTTAAGTAACGACGTGACCACGTAATCACTACGTATGAAGACCCTAACTGTTGTGTTGAGTAATGAGGACAATTGTTACCTACCCAGTTAGAGATTTTTGATCACTCAAAACACAATCCGAGATGGCGGTGCGTTGTAACCAACGCTGTGGCTGCATTCTTGATGTAACTACTGCTTGAAGTTAGTTCTTCTGCTTTTTAATGTTGTTTTTTTTTTTAAAAAACTTCCTGACATTCTGCCTCCATGTTCCGGCAGAGTGTAGTCCGAGCCACCGAATCGTTTGGTCGGATTTGCAGTCTTCACGAATGAATAAGAGGCAATCCGTAGACGCGTTGATATAAAAAAAATGTGACAGGTCATCGTTCTGCTGAAGCATTTTGCAAAACAGACCATGTTTGGAAACGGAGGTGAGAAGTCCACTCATTCGAGAGACAAAAATCTAAAATTTTTGATGGCATCGAAGATTACCACTACGAGTTATTGGACTTGGTGTGCTTTAGTTTGTCAAAATCAATATTTCTAATCATCCCCTGAATGGATGTACTCAGTCAGTTGCACAGCTGTGAAAGAACTAGAGTGCGTTTCATCAGATCCTGTCCAAATCTATCTGATCCCCTATTTTTTATCAGTGAATTCTGTTGGACAATAGTTGCTCTTCGTGGAAACTGAATTATCGTGATCAAACGTAAGAAACCAAATAGTGACCAAAGTATACGGCCAAAAGTATATGGCGTTTTGCACTAACTCTACCATCTTTCGTGATAATTGCACACACCACGGCCAGGTCAGACCCCTCAGTCAATGCTTCCGGACAAAATATTTCGATCCGTTCTAGTGTTCAGTCAGGATATGCTGCTAGATTCTAGTGGCTAGGATACCAATAATTGAATCAAGTTCTTACAGGACTGATGAACTTGTGAAAGTTGACGGTCAGCAGGCCGAGTTTCAGGGAACTGTGCTCGGATGAGTAAAACAATGGCTGATTGAGTGAAAGATATGCAACAGACTTCGCGTGATTGATCGTTACCGACAAGTAAGCAGTAATATCAATCACTTTAACTATTAGATATGCAGTTAATGATGGCTCTCAAGAGAGGAACTTGCTGTGGCTGAGAGAGATGTTCTCTGCTTGTCACTTTGGGATCTGCTAGCCAATAGAAACTGAATTTGGTGAGTTTTTTTTACAACAGTGTACTTGTGTCGGAAATCGCTGGTCGTCGTCCGCTCTTTCAAAATATCTGGATAGACGGCCGTTTTAGTTGTCCAATCGATGTACACGAGAATGGGCCTAACCCATGATAGGCAGGGAGTAGATATCCAACTATCTTCGAAGCCTTTTTGTTCAGATTTTGACACCGCAGGACGGTTGCTGCCATTCGACAGACAGACTCACAGATCCGGATACTAGGTTGTTTGTAGTGGACAAGTGGGTGTGCGCTCAACCCTCACGAACTAACTATTCAACACGCCTTTCCTGAAGAGCAATCGAAACCTAATCCAAACAGGCATCGCACGAAAATAATGCAGAAGGGTTTGGAGACAAACCGTATATTTCCAACATGTATTTGGAAATATGATAAGTAGTTAGCTCTAGCCTGGTCTGAGACCAACGGCAGCAATCAAGAGGAAAAAGAAAAGAAACACGAAGTGGGCTACAGCTCACTCAGCAGCACTCGAAAGCGCGCCAGGTGAAAAGTGCGTGGAACCTTCGAGTGTGTCAAACAACGCTCGAAAAGGTCCGGACTGAACGACCTTGAAGAATGGAATAGTATATGGGTCTTTAAGAAAAACCCAAGCATTCGTTACATGCAATCAGTTGCACGAGTGAAGAAAGTGGCACTGAGTTCTCATCAGGCCTCCAACAGCAGACGTACACAGAATAATGCGTACGAAACAAACAAGTGGGAAAACACGGTTGCAGCCGGGATCCTTAGAGAAACCAAACGATCGTTGGGCACTATATGTTCCCGAGTATAAATGAGCAAATGAGGTAGCGGAATGATGGATCCGCTACCACATTGTTGACAAGGATCGGGGTTATCGCTGGGCTTTCTCGAACTCGCATGGCACGTTTCGGAAAGCCACACCAATTACAAACAAGGGGGAAACGTTTCCTTTGCATACAGGCAAACTAAACGGTTATCCAGTTATCAGAAAAGAAAGACAATTTAGGGACAATTTTGTACAAAATCAATTGGCCGAGAAGAAGTCTCCATATCATCACATATAATGGTGGCAGATTAGAAAGTAGTCCGGTGGAACATTTTTAGCAATCATACACAAGCAAAGCAGAAATCAGAAAGTGGCGCACCTCAGAACAATCACGCCTCAAACTGAATTACAACGGAATTCGAGTCGGTGATTTTCGCGCCCCCGTCACTTTGGAAATGTGGCACGGCACACAAAGTGTGGAAGCAGTACACAGCTATTAGGTTATGGAATAGGCATGGCAATAAAGCTTTTGACTACACTGTTCGGTCGAGAGTAGAGTTACAGAATCGTAACCTCGGGAAAAAAAAGAAATTGGTTAAAAACGTTTTGGGGCACTTGAGCTTGTGACATCCAGTGACACGCCTTTAACCGTCCAAAAGCTGTCTGAGGCCGTGGAAATTTTGTCTCGAGTCCCTCTATTCTCATAATTTCGTTTGTTAAAAATGCTGATGATCAGGGTGTAATTCGAACTGTCTACAGGCTCGGTTCAGAACTAACAAAGCTAATGGGCGTGCATAATAAACAATTCATTAAGTTTGCACAGTCGGGTACCAGTTTTCAAATTAACGGCCAAGAACGGAATTATCGGAATGCACGAAGAACCAATGAGCAACTGACCAGACACCGATTGGGTTGACTGGTTGAATGTTTTTTCTTCATACCGGAACAATCAAGTAGGTTGTTCAAAACCACTTTACATGTTTAGGGTTGCGTAAAACTCTAGATAAACAGTACCGTTCTAACGTATTTTTGGCTTTCACCAAGATATCTTCCTTCTTATTCATAACTTGGATGAAAATCAACATGACAACAACCCCCCGCCACAACAGCCTCCTTTGTTGGGACACGCAGTGTTCAGTGAGTTATCCTATTCTACACTATCTCCATAGCCCATGTAACGGCCACACATTCTGCATTCACAATCTTCTTAGGACGACCACCAACTGCTGCCACACACGGTCATGCTCCAGTCGGTGCTCTAATCAAAGTACTCTGTCACGTGACCTACACCGGAATTGATTTGCGGAATGCGCAATAATGTAGCGAAAAGGCGTTCAATAAAACACAATCTTTATTGTCCAACTCGCTAGTTACCATGCCACACGCGTGCTTGGGATTTTGAATCACAATTCAAGTGCACAACACCACCCGGTTTCTGCTCACACGTCATGTGCACTTCTACCCGGTTTAGGTGTGTGATTTACGTCTTCTATCCGGGGGTTTTCCGCCTGCTATTCCTCCTCCGTAGATCCGATTTCGTTGAGCGATGGCTTGTCCGGTCGCTCGTGTTGTCCTCGGTCTATCCACCGTAGTCTTTGACCGTACCCCACAGCCGTGTCGAGATATTCCTGCGAGTGTTGGAATAATCACGCCTTCAATTTGGTCATCGATCCTATTTTGGCTGCCACGTCTCGCCCGCTGGTCCGATCCGGTCGCACACACCGTCCTCCATCCACTCGCGGTGGGTTTTTGAACACACCTCCCCTGTGTTGAGGTATTCCGCCGAGAGTTGGAATGCTCACATTTCCTGCCTGACAGTCCAGCACAATACGTATAATGTCCTGCAACAATCCTAACCACAAAAATTCACTGCTAAACCGGCAGATTACAGATTTGTGATCCAATTAATAGTGTGCTTAGTCTGGAACACACAGCACTGGCTAGGCGGTAGATTGGTAGCATTATTAATTCCAATAAGCCGCACAGTTGCTGAAGATGAGAGAAGACGATCTGCACTTAAACGGACGATAAAACAGTTTGCCTTAGTGCGCGCGGATAAGCATCACGATTGACAACTGACAGCCTGGTTAGAGATGCCATAGATATCGTTACTTGTTTTTATTCGTACGTTTTGAGAACCAATTCGAGACTGAGTCTCAGAATAATCCGTTTCCGATAGGCGGACGTACTGTAGTGACCTGAAGATAACCCCGGTCTGCCTGTTGTACGACGTGTAAAATTCTTCCCGAAATCATAGTTTACATTGTACAAAGGATCATTGTCTGCCGTCTGCTTGCCACATACGACCGCGTTTGTAATTATCGTATAAGTTCGGTCTCTGGTAATTATTCGTATTCTTATTTCGGGTCTGGCATTCATTGTGTATACCTGAGAAGGCGTTCATTTAGTGCACGTACGCACTAAAGTACGAAAAGTAACGGTACCACAACAGATATATGACAAACAATAGTGGAACGACGGACAAAGTGACCGACATTCATAATTGATAGCAGTCTTCTAATTTAGATAGGCTTTCTAGTAAGCCTGTTTTTTCAAAGTACTATATTCGAGTTCCGCTCTTGTTACATTTCACAGGTAATACGACTACTCACCCACACCCAAGTTTGACCGCCGGTTCACCGGTGTTGACCACTTAGCTATTAATCTCACATTGGGCCAGAATGAATTGGAACACTCAAACGTCACATCGCATTCACTGAATAATGATTAGACTGCCTGATCGGCTACTGCATGTGAGTGATAGTTAACCTCAGAACGATCTCACACAATATACCGTTGTATAATTTTCAAATGAAATGCGCCATAAGGTTCAGAAGGTTTTTATTCAACAGGAAACGAAACATGATGAAAAGTGCACCCTTACAGATAAAATATTTTGATCAAAGTAATTTTCTGGAAAAAAGGACAGCAACGTCAGTGTACATGCTGCCAAGTCCGTCTGGTTCGGGGATTTCTATTGGCGGTACGTATGCCTTTGTAATGGAAGTTTGGTGCATCGGATAGCAATCTTCTACCAGAATGGCCTCATGCAGGTAGTCTTCGTGCAGAATCGTATCAATCAGGGTGACTTACGATAGGTATTTCTTTGGCGGGCGACTATTGCAACTGTGAGCACTAGTTTTAGACATTGTGCACATAATTGTCATACCCGGTGCCATCTTTCTCCGAATGAGACTTGGTTTCAGGCAGACCACGTAGCTGTTAATTATAGGTGGCGAGGTTCCATCCAGGACTGTCGTTCACATTGGACCACATGTTTGGACTCAGATCATGCATTGGTACATCACCGTTTTGCTCTCATTTTCACTGTGCAACGACCCCATCGACAACAACGACCGGATGTTGAGGAACCGGCTACATTGTGCCAAACCAGCCTAGAAAGCAAGCTCAGCGGTTCTCATCCTAAAAATCCTAACAACTGCTGGATACAGGTCTCAGAGGCCATTCGTAAAGCAGGTGCTGTAGCATGCGGATGCATGGACTGAACAAACATTGAATCTCGGAGAAACTCCTGGTGGTTGTTAGAAGCTAGACAAAACATTCCACCTGGCAGTCCACATAACAAGTCTAAGAGGGATATCCGTAGGCCTAATCGCTGACCGTGAGACTTGGTTAACGGAAAAAGTTGAAGAAATGGAGACCGCTTTTCTTCAAGGAACTATGGCAAACTCTTCTAGCTTATCCGTGTGAATGGTACCAAGCGATGGCCTGTCAGTGAAGCTATCAGCAAGGCAGACAGCACACCCGTCTATAGTAAGTTCAGAAGGTTAGAGAGGTGGGCGGAACACTAAGAGTCAACTTAGTTGGCCTCTTGCTTCCACTGTGTTGCCATCATAAACTCGTAACGTAGCATTTTGGTCGGTAGATTTGGAACCACCCACTGAGACTAAGGTTCGCAATTGCATTTCGGCTCTTAAACGTAATAAGGCCGCTGGCCCAGATGATCTCGTGCCAGCACTATTCAAAGAAGATGGGAAGGCGTTAGTAAAGGTCTTGACGCATTTGTTACAGATTGTGTGGACGACGGAGACCATCCATCCGTGCTGGGGTCATTCAATAACAGTTCCCATATTTCATCAGAGCAGAAAGAAGACATATTGCGATATGTTAACATTTCATTTACTCTCATCAGTTGCAAACGTAAAACATGCCAGTTATATATATATATATATATATATATATATATATATATATCATACAGATTAGGACAAATAGGGACTAGACACACCTACAAGCACACTGAGTATTACGTAAACACGACCATGATAACCCGACAGGTTGTCTCAACTGTTTTTGTGCACATGACGTCGGCTGGTAAGTTCGGATGAGTATCACTTCGCAGAAAACCAATAACTTTGGGTTTCGATTGCGCGGCAGCATCTTGAACGAGTTTAATGGACCAAATTGGTGACCTGTTGTCATGAGGTGTTTAGCAATAGATGGCGTTGGGTTTCGAGCCGTGAATGTACCAAGCTGTCGTTCAAAAGTGACCATGTAGCCAGCGACATGAAACACAGATTAAAGTCTGCTTTAGGTTGAACGTATGCGGCTGCGCAGTTGCGCTCATTTCAAACCACCAGAGGACCAGTTCTCCGCAATCGTCAAAGTAGTTTGTCAAACTGTTCTGTCCCCCATGTTATGTACCAGTTCACCTGCAGCTGCAGCGACGTTAACATAGGCAGAACAGATCGACAACTATCACTACGAATCGCCGAACCGGTTGAAACAACCGATGACGCACCAGGCTCAATTTGATACACTGACGGCACGAAATCCAACGCCATCGATTGCTAAACACCTCATGACAACAGATCACCAATTTGGTCCATTAAACTCATTCAAGATGTTGCTGCGCAATCGAAACCCAAAGTTATTGGCTTTCTGCGAAGTGATACGCATCCGAACTTACCAGCCGACGTTAGGTACACAAAAACGATTGAGGCAAAGCCTTTTTTCTTCTCTCTTCCAATGCAGGATTTGCTTTTCTTCTTCTTCTTCGTGATTGTGTGACAGTTAAGCATCAATGTGAACCACTGATGTATTGCTGTCCATGATGATGTCTGCGTTTAAAACACTTTCATAAACGATAGTTTACATTGTACATAAAGGAGAGGAGGTCTACTCGCAATCCGCCTAGTGCGCATGTTAGTTTGCATGCATAGTAGTATGGTAGCCATTCAATTGGCTAACCAGCACTGGCCGGCTGGACACAAAGGCCTCACACACACCTACCGGTCTTATTCCTTCGGGTTTACACCAGATACGTGGTGTGTGAGTGGAACCGCAAGTGGTGCAGCGCAAGCCACTTGGGGTGATGGCTTAAAACGCAGGTGTCCTTTGGCTTTGGTCACTGTGATAGGTTAATCCGTCTAGGATGCCGCTAACCTTGGTGGCTTGTGCGTGTCAATGACTTCACATTCCCTGCCGGTTTGTCCGCGCGCTTGACGGCCGGACCCTTTCTCTCCTTGGCTACAACTACCATCGGTCCCGTAAACCAATAAATGATACCGATACACAAAGACAGTCGGAGACTAAGGATCCGGTAATGCAGTACACCAGAAGTGTGCGGCATCAGTGAAACAAATAAGCCAGGAGACATGTAACCAAACGAATGTGATCACATGAATCAAAGAGGCAGCGAACAAAACCCCCATCAACGCATAACGTGAACAGACCGTGGTTATCTCTCACGGCAGTACGGTAGCAAATGACCAGTCACCACAGAGCCAAATGACCGATATGGTAATTAGTCAAATTGAGCCGCAAGGTTAGACAAAATGCGTTACAAATGTCGTTTCTGAAAGCAACAGTCGTTAATATGAATAGGTGGGTCAACGTGCCACAGATGACGCAGGCATTCCCGTCTCGATTAATCATCGTGAAGTGTTTACACAGAACCCCTCTAGTTTGACACTTAAGGTGATGTTCACCTACAACCAGTTTCATAAAAGTCTGACTAGTTAGTGTGTCTTAGACTGGACGTGACTGCTTGTGGAGCAGTGTCTCCCACAGTGGACCAAACTTCATGTCGAATACCTGCGATGACGTGTACAAAAGCACGACCAGTCAATGCACGTAAAAAAGCTCAGCTTTACTGTAGAAGCACAATGTCGGCATGGTTGTCTGGGCAGTCACATCCCAACAACGGGCCGCTTGACAGTAGGCAGTATGCCCGTTGTTCAACTGACCGTCGAAATCCGTGAAATTCGAAAGCCCAGCCTCGTTGAAGTGACCCCCAGATGCCAGGGATCGTCGCGATCTACATAGACGACAGCTGGGACTAACACGGAGTCGGGACCTGGAGACAATCTCGATCTGCTAGCATCATACACACCTCCGGTCTGCACAAGCGCTCGCCGGCCGGATCCTATTACCGCGTGTCGGTACCGATCAGCGTTCCACGAAACCGAGTAACTACCGCATAACACACATCAGACCCTTTATTGATATACTTTCATTTCACGTCTGACTCCCGTCGCCCGCACACAACAAATAACAACTTTATGCAGTAAAAAAGACGTGGAAAAAAAACGCCAACGATGGGCGTGAGGCAACTGTGTGACTCCCTTAAACATTTCGGCCGCAACTGCGTATTTTCGCTCACCTATCTTCTATGTACGCCTCCCACATGGAACAGAGTAACCGGCGATCGCGCAACTCCTCTAAGGATCCCTGCTGCAAACACGGTTGCGTCTGTCTCACTTTGAGAGGCCTGATCCGAACTCACTGCCACTTTCCTCAGTGGCCCAGCAAACGCTTGCGCATATCCGAACGACACACCTGTTATTCCATTGTTCGAGGTCGTTTTTCCTGCACGTTTTCGTATACCATTTAACGCTTTCGAAGGTTCCATGCACTTTTCGCCTGGCATGTTTTTGAATGCCGTCAGGTGGACTGGAGCCCGCTTCACATTCATTTTCCTCCTCTTAGTTTCCGCCGCTGGTCCTGGAGGCAATAACCTATCACATTTCCAGACAATGCTGAGAATACATGGTTCGTTCCCAAAGACTCACTGCCTTCTTTCGGTTCGATGCCTATCGCGATTACAACTCGAATCCTCTTCGGAAAAGGCGTTCTGAATTGTCAGTGGTTAAGTGCACATCCACTTTTTCACTATAGGAAGTTCGGTACGAACGTTGCACACACAACCTCTATAAACTGCAAGCAGTAGACGACAGACATCTATTGTTCATATAATTCTCGGAAGTTCTATGCACCTACCGTTTGATGCGTTTGGGTGACGAACTAACGTACGCACCAAGTCGCTTCAGCTAGGCGTTGATAAGTCACCGGGTTATGACGAGATATCTCTACATATGCTGAAAGTATGCGCAGATGAGCTGGCAGAACCGTTTGTCCCAACACTTATATTTTACTGGTTATATTCCAGCTACTTGGAAACCCGACGTCCTCTCTTCTATCTACAGGGACGGGGACATGCAGTGACCAGCGATCGTGTGGCTTCTCTAAGGATCTCGTCTGCAACCACGTTTTCCCGCTTGTCTGTTCTGTACGCATGATTCTGTGTACGCCTGCAATAAGAGGCCTGGTACGAACTCGGCGCCACTTTTTTTAGTCGTTCAACTAATTGCACACAGCGAGTGCTTGCTCTTTCCCTAATGACTCATTTACTACTTCATTATTCAAGGTCGTTTAACTCGAACCTCTTCGAGCACTGTTTGACGCACTCGAAAGTTCCACGCACTTTTCGCTTGGTGCGCCGTCGGATGGGCTGCAGCCCACCTTGCGCCTCTTCTTTTTCTCCTCTTGGTTGCTGCCGTTGGTCCCAGACTAGAGCTAACTACTAATCATATTTCTAAACATCGCTGGAAATATACGATTTGTTTTCAAACCTCACTGTGTTTTCTAGTTCGATGCGTGTTGCGACCACGTTTCGACTGCTCTTCAGGAGAGACGTATTAAATTGTTAGTAGACGAGGGTCTGGCGCGTATCCACTTATCAACTACAGGCAGAACGAGCGCCAGTATCCAGAACATCTGCTTTACTACCAAGTATGTCGAAAGTTATGAAGAGCATAATAGACAATTTCATGAAGGAACACCTAAATACTCATTGTTGGTATGAGATCAACACGGCTTAGAGATGGTCACTCAAGCACGACCCATCTATTGGTTGCCTATGACTAGTGGACAAAAACTGCCGGAGAATGCCTCCCAGTTGGTACTGTGTTCTTAGATTTCACGAAGGTATTCGGTAAAACTGATCACAGTATCCTGGTGGACAAGCGGAATAACAAGGGCTAATTCAATGGTTTATTTACGGCCCAAACAATACCCGTCCCACGGCACATACGCAGTTGGAGCCAGGGGCGAGTTTTCCAGGCCATTAAACGCTACAACTGGCGCATCAAAAGGCTCTATGCTGGATCTCATTGCTCTTAGCGTACATCAACGACCTCCGAGTTGTAAGCAGCTTGTCTGCTGATGGTGCGAAGCTTCGGCCCGTTTTATGCAACGACGATGATGCAGAGAACTGGATGTCTTGTATTTGTCGGCGTGGAAAATCGATACGTCTAATCCAAAGACTACGCGTATTCGTCATCACACTACTAACACATGCCGCATCGACGACAGTATTTTAGCCAATGTCCATCAGCAGCGCGACCTAGGAACCGGTGTTACATCGAAACTCTCCTCTCACTAACGCTACGCCGCTAGTAAAGAAAGTCAGTAGCAATGCTTAGTATGGTTCTCGAGAGTTTCCCGACAAACACCTCACGCATCTACAGCACACTGATATTGGAAGTCAACCGTCTCAGAGCCTATTCAGAGGACGGTCACTAAAAGCTGAGGGTTCATTTCCCTTGTGATGTGAGGACCATCCAACACAACTAAAACTAGTTCCTCCGGCTTACAGGTGATTGACAGGCAACTTCGTACCCACATACAAGGTCTTCTGCCTACCCTAACAAGATCCTCACAGAAGACAATCTTGCCATCTGACGTGGTTTCACATGGAATACACTAGACTATTTCAGAAATGGCTAGTAGCAGTTGGGCACACATTCGTTATTATCTCCTCACAAGTCATCGCTACTTTAGCCCTCTGGATAGTCCTCACTTTTGTTATCCTCCCTGCTATATAACAAAATGGTGCAATCTAGTGTCCCATTGCCGTTGGCCGCTTCAACATGCATCACATGATGTGAGCAGACGAACCCTATCCCTAGTGTTAAATCGAGGTCGAATCTGCCGTGGAATCGCACATCCAATCAACACCGGGAACCTCGAGGTGGGGATATCGTACAAGTATTACATCCCCAACTTCTCAAATCAGTGAACGGGCTCGTACCCGCCGTATGCCCCAGACTAAGCAACACCCAAATCAACTTCCCGACACCTTTGGAGATACATGGTTCCCACCGAGAACCGATAGCGTTCTTCCAATCCAATGACTGACTAAAGAAAAAGCGCTCAGCAAGTTCGGTAACCAGGGCTACGTAATCAATCAATTGTACAATCACCAAGAAGCGGCGGAACAGTTAGCCAGTCACCAGCAAGCCCTAAGACAAGTTTACATTCGTTTGAAACACTTCACGTCAGACCCATATTGCGCACTTACCGAAGCCCTGACACCAAGAACTATCACGTCAGCTAAGTGGCTCAATTTGTCAAAAGAACGAAACCCGTTTCCTCAAAAGTAAACATCTTTACACTTCCATCGGCAAACCTCGGTGAACCGAACCAGGAGGCCTGACGAACATCCATCAAAACAGGAAGAGCATCATGACACCGCTGCTGAGGACCCAATAGTATATTTTCACACAAACCACCTAAACAGCGATGAGTGGGTATACAAGATTCAGGCATAACTCCGACAGACCCGAGTGCAGACACCAACGGAACTTGAGGTCAACACGAATCCGTTTGACCTGAAAACGACCGGCTAACACGGGATTTGTTTAGGGAGAGGCCGAACGTTTCGATGTGACAACGGGACCGAAAGCGCCGCCGTCAACACGAACGCCCCATGTGGACGCAAGTTAGTGTCCAAATTGCGGCAGCATAGAGAATATGAACAACCTGTGGGAACGTAATCTGTTTCGAAAGGAGCTCGTCTGAGTGGGCAAAGTTTAGCCTGAAACAACCAAACCGAGGTAACAAAAAAGCACCAAACTGCAAACGCCCTCGACCCGGTTAAGCGAACACTACATCAGCTACAAGCAATCAGGAGACCTAACAGACGTGCGGTCCACAACGATTGGGGAGAACAGCCGAGATCGGGCAAATATGCCGACCAAACACATAGGACGCAGCCATTCGGTGGAACGACTTAACCGAATCGACCTCCCGAGCAGGACGCTCCGATCGCACAATAATCTACCCCTTCCAACACGGCCGACTGTTGGTTTATCATCAACCTTCGTGACGAGGTGTTCATACCAGTGGTGATCGTCACGGTTTAATGCATAGCGATACAGCACACCCATCAGACCAGCGAAGAACCAACCATCCAATCAATGAAATTATGTCGTCTACAATGAAACATACATACCGGAACCGCGACACGACAACGAAACAAGAGTCAAAAATACCCCCGACGTTACAAATCCTACGAAGATGTGGCAAACGGCGCGAATTAGCTGAACCCGTTCAAGTTACAAGGCCAAGATCAGAGCGTAAAACATCAATTTACTGGAAACATTGAAATGCAGGCTTGAAAAATGCTGGGAATTACAGCTGCCCACAGTCAGCGATTACAACTTTTTTCGACGTCTTTCCGTTCCCGCTTCCAAGCGCCTCCATCTTCTTCACAATATCCGATCCTTCGGTAACCTCTCCGAAGACAACATGCTTCCCATCAAGCCAAGGGCAGGCCACAGTGGTGATGAAGAACTGCGACCCGTTGGTGTTCGGACCAGCGTTGGCCATTGAGAGGAGATAAGGCTTGGTGTGTTTGAATTGGAAGCCCTCGTCATCAAACTTGTTACCATAAATGCTCTTCCCGCCTGTTCCATTACCAGCAGTAAAGTCGCCACCTTGGCACATGAACTGAGGAATTATCCGATGGAAAGCCGACCCTTTGTACCCGAAACCTTTCTCACCGGTGCATAAAGCACGGAAGTTTTCGGTCGTCTTCGGGAGGCCAGAATACAGCTAGCGGACAGTAAAACAACTCGAGTCCACTCACCTTGAAAACAATACGCCCAAGAGCGGCACCATCCGCAGTAATGTCAAAGAAGCAGCGCACCTCACCCATGGCGTGTAGACAGAAGACCGCCAAAAAATGTAGTGTATCTCTTACTAAGACTGACTCACATAAACAAAATAATTGCACCGAACAAATTACTTCATGAAATGATATTTTAGTTCTGATTGCATGCTTTGATCGTATATCGACATCGATAATGGAAACTGAAAATTTGCGGACAATTTCCCCTTGTTTGAATCTTTACAGTTTTCAAATTTCGAGATTAAATAATTCAATTCACGTTAAAGACCGTAATATGATACATACGCACGTGTGCTTCATTCTCTTCGTTTCCAACGTTTGCGTAGCGGCTTCATTGAAGTTTGATATCCAGAGTTCCCTGACGAGTATACAGGTTCGGCGCTGGAAATCCAAATTACCGGGATCCAACCAAACTGTGTTACTCGGTATTAAGCAAACCTCTGTTAATTGTAAACAAGATAGGTGCATCAGGGGTGTATCGCGGCCACTTGGGAATACTATGATTAATGAGAACAGCAACATCACGAACCTAGCCTAGTTGAGGTTAAATTCGAAACTTGCAACGCCACAAAACAATTCGCAGAGAAACCAGCAAAATCCTTGGACAGAATATCACTCTGGGTTTGATAATTCTATGCCAGATGAATCGGTGCCTAGGAAAGATAGCGGGACGAGTTTGTAAACCACCCTGTGAAGACCTCGTCGACCGTCATCACCTTGGAAGCACACGTAAACGGTCAACCGTTTGCTAAGTGTATTTTGAGTGTCTAGAATTAATCACTCAACTTTTTCTCAATTACACAAACTATGATGTTACCTCCAACTATTTTAAAAATAATAAATCAATCACCATTCACCTCCATTAGTGAAACCGTTTTTGCCTGTTAGAAAAAAATGTTTAATCGTAATAACACGCGGTAAAATTTGACGCGGGCATTCGTGCGCCAGCGACCATTTTTAACATGCTTTGTTGTTCAAGATGGCTGGTCGCTTTGCGAAAAAGCTCCGTAGTCGCTCTCGTTTGGATATCCATCGTCTTATGAGGCTGGTGCATGAGGAATGTCGCTGGCATAATTCCTGAGGGGAATAAGCTGTCACCACCAGCAGAAATATCCATGTGTATGGTGTTTTGACGGCGAGCACCGGTAAGTTCATTTTCAGAAACTTGATTACTTCATTTCAACAGAACACGTAACTAACATCAACCCACCTACGATTGAAGTCCCTGATGAAGATTCACACGTTAGTTCACCCGCGTCATCTACGTCGAGAGGCCCCAGTGTACTTTCTGAGGAAAGTGCCTTGCAGCAACATCAGAGAATTGACGAGGATTTGAATGAAGGTAAAGCATGCTGTTGTACTCCTAATATAGCAACCAAATAAATCTCGGACAACTATAAACACAGTAGGGGGGACGACAACGATGATTGCCCTGGAAGTGGCCTTCGTAGCTAACCCGTCGCTGAGAGCGACAAGCATCATGCTTCTCAAGTTCAAGGAGTTATTGTCTGAGTTGCCAATGGATGCACGGACTCTACTGGGAACACCACGGGTCGGTCGGACGTTAACGCTAATCCAGCGGTCTTGGATGACTCGGAATACTTGAACATGCGAGTTGCAGCAAAGAAGGGCTGCCACCTTGTGTTGCGAAATTCAGTGTACATTGACAGGAAGCCAACTAATGCCGTTTCAATCGCAAACATGCCCGCTATCGTAACAGTAGTGAAGGAAGAAAAATTAGCATTCAAAAGTTTGCCAACTGTGTTGAATTTTTCAATACCTGTTTAGCATCATCCACGTTAAAAATCTGTCTGTTCCCAGCTGCACGTGCACAACACGTGGGTTGATCGTGAGCTGATTTAGTGCGAGGGATTGCTTCTGCCACCGAATGATGAACCTATTTTTTACCCTGCTGTATGTACTGACAAATGAAACGCTTCACACCCGAAGTTATATATTTTAATTATAACGTTTGCATCGAAATTGTATTTAATTAATGTCAACATTTTAGATGCTTCACATTGTGGAGTTCGACTACCGCATTGTCGGCATTACCCACCGTTCATGAATAACCAAGCTTGGATATACTCTGTGGCCTGGAGCGAGCAGCAAGCAACATAACCGGTTGCTTTTGGAAGGAGCGCCAGCTCCACAAGGTAACAAACTATGTGAGATGAAAGTGCATATAAACACAGGTAAGAACGACTGTGGAGTGTCGAGATATCCTGGGAATGAAGCTGCCAAACACGTCTTGTTCGTTATTTACAATATCTAGGAAAACTGCCGAAAAGCGTTCGTAACAAAATAAAAGCTGAGAAAATTTTTCCGTTCCACCGTTTATTGAGTGACTAAAATGTGTCCACTCACAGCACTCACCAATCACTTGAGAAAATGGTCGTTGGTCACCCAATAGTCAGTCAGTAAACACTCACTAGACAGTCGTGCTACTAGAGCAGTCATTGCAATAAAATGCTGGTCTACGGGATCCAAGCTAGGAGTAACGTTTTTTGGTATAGCCGGGAGATTTATAGAGAGTATGTGAAGTTTCCTCATGTCTTCATATAAGTTCGGCTGGGAGTGCGTTGTTTCCTCATGTCGTGCTTTAAAATATGTTTCGCTATGACTGCCGCCCGTAGGCATTCTTTTTTGTTCGATTTAGCGGTGATAATTTTCGCTTCGATTGAGGATTCTAGTTCGTCGATTTCGCCGTTTTTCGGATGAGAATGCAGGTAATGTCAACATCAATCTCAATCTTTTGAGTTCAGGACACTCAAGTGGATACCGTCGATAATGTTCTCGGATTGTCGTGGTCAAACCTGGAGCTTTTAAGTACAAAATTCATGCCCTAAATAACAGTATGCTCGACAATCCTCGCGAAGACATGAATAGTATCATTGAACCACAGTGTGTCGTTCATGATGCACTTCCATCTTTTGGGCAATCATCACAGTTTAACGCACTGGATGGCGACATTCCCTGCGACGTTGTCAAAAAGTCCAGACTCTGTTTTCTGTTACTGAAACGTAACTACCGTTCAGTGGGGTGTAGAGCGAAGTACCTAGGTAATCTAAGTCAGAGCTCTCAAAGACACGATCCACTATAGCGTCCAGGAACTGGAGCACGAGAATAAAAGACCCAGGCATCAGCTTAGTTTGAGGACAGTGTGTGCCATGTGCCCCTGGGAACGGTAATGAATTACGCTTCTTTGAATAACGGACCAAATGCCACGTTGTTTGAAGGCCCCTTGTTTGACAGACTCGATGTCAAGACTCATGTCGGTAGTCACCTCGTGCACAATAACGGGTGATGCTAGGATGGAGGCTAACGTTGTATCGTTTGATATGAAAAACTCGAATTTGAGAGTACCATACGGTTAGCCTTGTTTGTCCAGTTAAATCGTTATTTATGTTAGCCCAGCTTCAGAAATGACCACACCTGCACGGAGTTCCGTTGAAGGTGATCTCACAAGCCAAATTAACTGAATAGAGAAAGACGGCGTATTGTGTGTCATAAAAAATTATAGTAATAGATACACGTACATATGTTTCGCGCGAAGACAGCAAGTACAGCTGTTCAAACGTTTTCCTGATGTGGTTAACGTCGATGCCACAAATAGGTCCTCTATCAGTTCACGTTTGCGGCTGTAGCTTGAAGATTTATCAGATTCTTGTCACAGACGGGATTGGCCATGGAAGACGCGTGATGTACGGCCATGTTCGAAGTGAAAACTATGCTTCCCTCAGTTGCATGTTTGAAACATTTCGTTATGTGATGGGGCATCACATACCCGTGAGAACGTTTGTGATGGAAAAAGTGGCTGCCCAAATACGAGCAGCGCGGGTAGCATTTGGGTGCGACATAATGTTGTGGTACTTCTATTTCCGAGATGCCGCGAGGAAGCGCGTAAGTTGGTGTCGCTAGCCCTATAATCTCCATTTAGACAAATTCATTTGGAAGTCGCTATTTAGTCAATCGCATGGCAACTGTAGATAGCTTAGAAGAGTGAGTGAAAACTGTTGTCCATCTGTAGTCAAGGCTTAACCAAAATGTTGCGTTAATCAGACGCACAGACCCAAAGTTTTTCAACTACGTAATGTACATTTGGCTTTATATAATGCCTAAGTGGGCCATCCATACACAATGAGACGTTGTTCACTTCGGAAACTGAAAGAACAACCGTCTGAAGAATGCCAGTGGCCGACTTAAGAAGCGCACTTATCCACGTGATCATTTAGCCACGGCCATCAGCAAATATGGTCCCATAGCGAGTGGCTAATGCGGGAGTTTGAGATGCAGTGCACATATGGTTGTGACCGCCGTGATGTGGTTAGCGTCGACGTGCACGTCAAAAACAAACTGTTTCAGCTGACGGATTTTTTTCCGGATATGATTCTCAAGTGTTACTTGGCGAATAGACACGTTCTTATTGTGGCGTTTGTCTGAAAGTGGGATATATGTATTGCGGCAGGCTTACTCGGACACGTCTCCGATATCTTCTGTTCATATAAATAATCATACGGTGGAACCTTTGATTACGGAAGCTGAATAAAAAGGGTGGACATCGAAGACTGGTGATCACTTGCCAAGAAGCATTTTGGGTCAATAGGTGGATCTGAGCAACAAAATCTAACTCGTATTACTGGAGGTTTTGTGGCTCAAACGTAATCCCTGTAACTGTGTGAAACGACTGCTAATAACCTTATCGCACACGGACTGCCAGTACTGTTAAGTTCCGGTATTGATAGCTACCAGCATATTTTTCAAATTTTCGCTTGCTGATCTTCACCTTCTAGAACAATGAGAGCAGTAAAATATGTGTAAAATAATCAGCTGCCTACCTCAAATATGAGGGTCGGTATCGAAAGTAGAAACGTGCCGCCGATCACAAATCGACTAGTTGAAGTTGAATAAACACCATCAAAACGTTCGCTACCGATTCAAGTTCACACCGAGCTACGCGTAATCCGTTGCTTCAAGAATGTCTTTCTCAGTATCCAACGGCGGAGAAGATAATTTACTTCAAAAACGAACAATGAGAATGCGCTCGTAAGAACTGGGTTTAATGCGCTACTACCCGAGTGAATATACTAGAAAGTTGAGTCTCTTGCTTCGAATGTGAAAATCCGGCAATTATCTGTTTCACGGGGTTCACCTCGAGGGTCGTTCGATAAGCAAAACTGTTCTTTTGGCGCGAATCCTCGATTTTTAAATAGCCTTGGAAATCTTCAAATTGGAATTTCAGGCAAAGTACCTATAGTACATCAATTGTAAATCAACGGCGTTGATGAAAATATTGCAGCACATCGAATTAGTCCCAAAAATATTCGCTTGGTGATGAAACGTTTTCACCACTTTCACAGAAACAACCTGTTATCGACGTTGGCTCACTTTTTCAAGTCTTATAAATGCGACCATTGCAATTTTCGCGATGAAATACGTCATCCGATACCATAAGAGTACATCATTTTACGGCGTTTCACAGATATGGTGGAGATGGAAATATACGCCCATACAGTGTTGGCACTGCATTCCAACAAGAACACTAATGCATTTGATAGTGAATCATGTATGGCAACACTTCCGGCCTCTTTGTCTGTACGTTATTCATACCATTTCTCTTTGTTTGCAAGGTTTCAGGTAGATGCTGGTCGATCAAACGTTGCTCTTAGAAATGGTTGAAAATGACACCATCATATGGTTGTTTCCATCTTCTGTGTATATGGATCAGCGTAAGAAAGGGATACCATGTCCCACTCTATCATGGAGAATCTTCAGAGGTGAATTCTATTCACCCTACTGCAATGTTTCAAACTAGATTAAGGTCGCGTGGCTTTCATACAGAGCGATATATGGAAACAGATGAAATCAAGCCGCCCGCCGATCACCGGGAGGTATACCTGTCAGCCAGTCACACTATGATGTTTAGAACGCCAAGGATCTATCGCGGTACAGAAAACTTCCAATCGATATAGCAACCAATGGAATCAAAGATGAAGATTA
>LUCH01004300.1:2871-15440 GCA_013368495.1 Paragonimus heterotremus | reverse complement strand
CGGTAACAGAGTGGGCGCCCCAACAATAACCTAAACTTGTGGCCTTGGGAATGAAACCAGCTGATGCATGGCACGTGTGGTCATATCGTCGCTTTCGAAACAGAGTCAAGAGGCAGGAAATACCAGCTTATAAAGTCAGATCACGCTCAATCCCCTAAAATTGAAGAGACCAAACCGATAGAGCTCAAAATAGTGGTGATAGGTGACTTGGAAACGGTTTTTCTTCCTCCTCATTTTCACTAGTGTGCATGCCGATAACTTTAAGCTATTTGGCATCCGTTTGATGTTGGAATGGATACCGTAACAAAACGTTTAAGTGAAACTTATTAAAATGCCGTGCAGTAATCTACGTTCACGCCGTTAGTTTGACATTACAAGAATTAGTTCATAAATCTCCTCCTAAATCGGAGGTTAACACGAACTTGGTTGCTCACGTGAGAAACGGTATCAATATTCGACAGTATCTAAATGTGTGACCAACTGTTCCAAAAAGTGAGCGTATAGAGAGCATGGTACAAACTCACCTGAATGATGTCCAATTTACTATCGTTTCACATATTTGATTTTAGTTAATGTTGAGAGAGGTTCATGCGACAGGCAACGTTAGGCATCATACTAATCGGTCTCATTTATACCTTTATCACTTCCTTTCGGTAAAATAAGCATTATGATTACTTTGGTACTTTGTTTTATAAATAGCTTCACTTACTAGCTACACAAATGTGGCCAAATACATCCTCCACTTAAGTCACATGAAACATGGATAAATAGTACAAACGATCGATCTGCAAGGTTGTCGTCAAAGTTCAGTCCAACTGACAAGGCCGACTGCATAGAATAACCTATCCCGTAAAAACCGAACTACTTGATTACGGTGGCAATTTACGATGGTGTGTGAACTGCTTTGCAGATACCTGACCGCCTGCCCTCTACACAAAGAGTAATCAAAACCGATGACAAAGTGAATCTCCGTGAATTTATGCAGACGATTCAACCGTACACAACACCATACCATTCACAAAACCTTGCCTTGAAACCACTATTGTTTTCCTTTGTCTTCCCGTCAGAACGGCACACGTGCGGAACGCTCGGATCGCCCCGTCGTGCCACTTAAGCGTTATCAAAGTGTGCATAAAGAAGTCCAACGGTTACTAAGTCCATCCAGGTTATGTTCGGAAACAAGATTCCCACTTTTATCTTCATACAGCATGTTTTCCTGCTGGTGTTCATTTTAGGTTAGTCACTTTCACGGGGATAATTGAAACTCTCACATTTATTCAGATGAGCCGTCCATGAAAGTGTAGTTTTCTTGCCTACACGTAACAGGTAGTTTATCCAACTTCCACCCATTCTTGCGTACCACATACCAACGGCTTGGTATAATTGATCGAGGTTGGTCATTCCGGCAACCAGGCAAAGTTAAAGGTGTACTGAAAAGTGAACATACCTTCATATAATGAACATGGAATATGTAGATGTCACCGAGTACGATTGCTTACAGAATGAGTCGGTTATGCGTGCACGATGGGATAAGCACGTTGGTCTGATCGGCATCTGATACTTGCCCAGAAGAGAGTGGCCAGGTCTACTCCGGTCGTTCACGTGCGGACAAAATCGTTATTGGTGTGTAGCTAGCCGATACTATCATTGCCTGCATCCTTTCGGACAGCCAGTCATATCGACGATGTTCTCAACTCAAACGAGCCTAAGTGCCTGTCTGCGTGGTAGTATGGCAGTTTCGTGCACAACTGTGCAACTTCTTGCCAAGTAAAACACATAAATCTAACACTAAGCATGTTCAGTATCAAGATGTTGATGATAAGATAGAATAATATCCATCGCTGAATCGTGGTCCATGGGAGCATTAAAGCTACGATAATGCAACGATTTTACCCCCCCCCCAGTGGTTTACCCCTTCAGTTTTCTACGCGACATGATGTGCGCCAATGAATCACCACCGAAACAATGCTACAGTCAGTTCTCCTAGCTCAGTTATCAACTGGCATGAATGAGGTTGGTATGTACGATGGGTTTCAGGTGATGGTTTGTAGTACAAACTCACATAACGAATTGCCGTGATGAGCCATGAAAGAAGTTAATGCAATAGAAATTCATAACAAACGCATCAAAGGACAATAAATCGTGATCTAAACGGCTGCTTGTAAAGAAAAGAACGGGCAGCATTGATAGCAGCTGTCCGTCATGTTCTAATGGAAGTGAGCCTCGTAGTTTTTGACAGGACATGACTCAAGAGCGATTACGTCCGGGCGTTTACATGGGACGATACGATCGAATTTACTGGCCAACATACCAGTGTGACACAAACAAATCTCGATGGTAAGAGAACGGATCCAGCAAATGAGCTCAAGTTGAGTTTCGTGTTCTCTAATAAATAAGGCCCGTAAAAAATTCTTTCAGATGTTATTCAAAAAAAAATTCACTTGGATCAAATAGAGTGGGAATGTACAAACATGTAAAAGATTAACCGGCAACTGCTTTTCGCAGTCAACTCACATTCATCATTATCAACTTTTCCGGATAAGACAAATCTCCCGGGCTCGGCTCGTATCCTAAAATTTGTGATTTTATGTAGATGTGGGCACGGAAGATCAGGCGTTCCTGTACATCAGCCAACAGCATAGAGCATAATTCTCCGAATGCAGTCATGTCAATTTCTGTGAGAGATGGAGGGTACAAGATGGAAGGAGCAAGAAGGAAAGCAACCAAAGTTAACACGATGTTCATATCCTTATTTCTGCAATCAACTTATAAAGTCAGGTGTTCAGGTCATGCATTACAAGGTGTTGACTGCCCTATGATATGCAGTCATATGTGGGTTGGACAGGTACATTTGGTTATTAGGTCGTATATCTTCCCTTTCGTCGGCTTTTTAGCCGAAGGTTGTTCTTTTCTCGATGGTTGTATAACACTTATGTACCATCATGGGCCAGTGATGTATTGCCGTTTATGATGATGTTGATGGGCACCACCGCTACTGGGCTATCGCGAGCTCGCATAAACTGTGAACAGGTTTCCAGTTGATGCACCGCAAGAAGTTTGCCACAGTGTAGCACATTAGTTAACACGTGAACAAGATATTATCAGATTGTTCAAACTAGACCTGGATACTATAGTTGAAGACCGAACATGCGCTCAGTTGACTGACAGTCCGCGTTGTTATAGCCGAAACAATTCAGGCCCGACAGACAAGATTACTACGGATAGACAAATTTAAATAGGAACCTGCTAAACTTATTTACCGAGAACTTCGGCAGATTGTGGAAAATAAATTAGAACTGTTCAACAATCAACGTGTTTCAAGCGGTCGTGTCACCTGAAAGTGAACTGAATATAAACAGGTCAGGTAAGGTTCATTTCACTATGGTACTTATAAATTGGTATGAAGGTGAAGAGGCCGAGCGGTTTCGACCGGAAATGAGCAAACCTAAAGTGATTAGTCTATATGTGACCCAACAAACTCGGCGACATGCGTCAATTTGCGATGTACGGATGCAGGTTGAGCTCATCCAAAGGGTAGTATCAATCAAAAATCTTACAAAATATGACGTACGTGCACCAGCGTTCTCAGTGAACATTTTCGAGTACTTCAGTCTAATTTTGTATGAACACTGTCTGACAATGTTGTATGAAAATTCCCACTAATGTGTGAATTCCTGCCAACAAAATCCCAAGCGAAGATTGCAAGAAAGTGACTGCTGTTCGCCCTTTATGGACCGTCCATCGGAATCTGAAGGACAAACGTCCTCATAACAACACTTCTAATAAAAAAGTTGAGAATGGAAAAACAAAAAGATGTATATCGTGTGATGTATTCAAGAGCAACCAGTTGTATGCTGGTTAGAAAAACGACTAGCTAACATTAACTATGAGTACACTGGTTTGCAAGGTTAGGATTATCGATTACGGAACAATCGATCAAAAAGCACATTCGAGGGTGGCTAATTCCTCCAGCGTAATGTTTACAAAAGTGGGCGATATCACCACCCGGAGACAATAAGGACAAAAAGGATAGACAGTTGACGACCAAACTGGGGACGACAGGAGGGAGGTGCAGATGTTTTAATACGACGTCTTAGATTACTTCTAAGTGACTTACAGCCAGAGACCGATAAACTGGTAGCATAACAGTAAGCCCATCTATCGCGTTAACGTTTGAACGTATATGTAACTTTATATTGAACTAAATACAAAAATGCGCTCAGCAACCACTTCTCTGTTTTCAGTGTCAACATACTACATACTGAGTGAGGGAGATGATGACATCGCATGTAAAAAGTTAATGGAATAATGCAGTAACACAGGAAGTCGATCAGAACATGAGCCAATAAATTTCGAGAACCACTATTCCAGAGAGACTGCGAACTGTTTTATGGATGCCTCATGTAGTGCTCGGTTGCTTGTTCATTATCATTATCAAAACCCTGTGAGTACTATGATTCAGATTGGAGCTGGTCCTGATAATGGACCATGAAGAGTCGAGGAAGTAAGCATGGATGTATGAATAACAGAGACGGAGAATAGAGAACAGAGCAAAAACGATAGGGTATCAAGGGAGAGAAAACGAAGAGTCAGTAACTTTGCCACTAAATATAACACATTGTCATGCCGGCGTGCTCAACCAGTTGTATGGATTGTCCAAAACTCCCTCAAACAGGAAGACGGCATTTACCAACCTGGTCCAGCAGAACGATCAACACTTTCATAGCCCGTGCTCACATCGTCGACCGGCCGACCGTGGTTTCCCCTAACCACAATTAACCACGTTGAACAATGCGTGGTGCGACGAACACCGTCCCTAAATGGAGTACGTGACCTAATTAATGAAGATCGTACTTTCACTCCTTCCGTTGTTGGTCGCGAATTTGCATATTTCTCAAACACGCGGTGACGGACTATCCCGTTGCCCATAAGGTCAGCCCATTTAATACAGGTCAAATGTCAGAGACAACAGTCATGGAATACTGAGAAGTCTATATGCATCGTCCATAGGAATGGGCCAGGCATCTAATCTACAAAGCAAAACCGACCGTACAAATGCGTTGTAAGTCGTTTTTAATCGACAAGTGGACGTCTTCGTGACGCCATAACTGACGAAGGTTGGCGAGTGCACCACGTGCCCTAGCTGTCCTCGTGGGCACTGTGTTAACAATATTACAGGTTGATGAGATGACTACCTCGATAGGTGTAGCGATCGACAGTCTCGAGTGGTCTGCCAGCAATTACAGAGAGAGAGAGAGCCATTGTCAACTCAGTCTTATAAACACAACTTGCACTTCGAAGTTGCAGGATGTACCCCATATAGACGAATCACATCAATCAATCGTTTTAGTATAGTATGCATACTCGTTGAAGAACTAGGCAAATCAATGTCGGCCGGATACTCAATAGTGAACAGTCAACCACCTAAGAAAAATTTCATTCTGGAATCGTTGGAACGTCTAAATGCGACTTTCGGGATACCGTCCACGACAACGTTGAAATGGAAGGGAAGACCGGACACTCCTGTCGAACGCCTTTTGAGTGCGCCAGGTGGCTGATTATAAATGCACGTTTTGCACTCACAATGGACATACAAAGAATCCACTAAACTGACACTTTGGCGAGACTCCTTTGTGACTGAGACAACTCCATAGGGTATATCGGGTCACCGAGTTACAGGTGGCCTTTAGGTCCAAAAATACCACGATAGTTGGCTGAGGAAAAAAGTGCGATGCATCAGTGTTTGTCGCAAGATGAAAACGAGGCCAATACACCCATGTCGTGGACAGAAACCTCCTTGTCCTTTTCTTATCTGGTTTCCACTGCGTTCCAGAATATATCGCGTTGTGAGACCCGTGAGCATTTTGATTGCGATGGGGATTGGGCTGATACTTCTGTGGCTGTGACATGTCTTAGCATCTCATTCAAAAACAGGGATTACTGATGAGTAGTCAAGGATTTGGTTAATTTCAAGCTGAACATCACCCACAATTGATCGCAGCTGTCGCATTCCATAAACTTTCCAGTCGGCCCCTACTGAAAACAAGCACTAGACTCGAGTTTTGCTCTCATTAGAACTAGTCAGTAGAGCATATCCTTGACGATCGGGCAACCTGACCATTACTCACAAGCGAAAATGATTGAGCGTTCACATAAGACAAATCGGTCGTACCCAATATGAGGTCAATACGGTTGCCTCATGAATGCGTGGCCGGAGTTCTCGTCCCGGCAGTGGCGAGGATATGCACTACTGACGAGCTCTAATGAGAGCGAAACTCCAGTCTAGTGCTTGTTTTCGAAAGGGGCCGACTGGAAAGTTTATGGGAATGTGACAGCCGTGATCATTTGTGAGTACTGTTTGACTTGAAGAATAGGAATGGTTGTGGAAAAGTGTCAGTCACGAGGCACATCTTCAGTTTTCCATATAGAACGGAAGAGTGTAGTGAGTTCAGGTAACGATCTCTTATCATCACATTTTAAAGTAGACACAGAATGACCTGGACCTTCGGTTTTATGACATTTCAGTAGTTTAGACTCCAAATTAACTTCGAGTTCCGGCGGAGGATAGCCAGGAACTTCATAAATATCTATAATCTAAAACTGAGTGAGCTGCCTTAGACCAGCTGAACTGGTCACCAAGGTGTTTGCTACATTTGCCGAATCTCAGCGACAAGATTCAAACAGGTGGGCCACCTTCTTTATGTACGATCACATGAACGGCTTGTCGACGGTAAGTGCATCTTCTACAAATCAGGGATCGTACGATACTTAAAAGATGCAAGCATCTAGGCTTTGACTGTTTGAACATGGACTAGTACAAATGTCGTCCGATAGGCCAACAATTCATCTCTTCCTGTACAACAAATATTACGTCGTATGCTTTTGCCAACAAAATATCAATATCAATTGGTGATGTACACCTGACAACGATTATTAGTGATGTTCAACATCACCGCTGTGTATATAGACTAATGGTAACGGGAAACGAGGAACCAGCATAACGCAACGAACTGCATATTCGTCTCACATTCGTATTTCCTGTGCTTCATTACAAGGTTGTTATACGGCCAGTTCTTACAAGGATTGTTGTTTTTTGGTACCTTCACCGTATTTGGCAAGATGAGATGACTTTAGGAACAAAACATCATGCTAGAAACGAAGGACAGCTTACCGCTGTCGGATAGGTGTTCTTCGGCCAGTTCGTACTTGAAAATGTCACATAACTCTGACAATATTTCGACATGATTGATGTGAATGATTTGAGGACGGAAGGCGTCGTAAAAACATCGGCAGAGATTGGACAACATTTTGCTGTAAGGAGGGGAATGACAAAAAGTATGGGAATGGGTACGAGAAAAATTTGGGCGACTATAACCATGGATTATGCATAAAAGAACTAAGCAAACATTGTGAAAAAAGGGGACTCGGAAAACAAAGAAACATGATACAAAGCAGCGGTAGAGTTTGATTTATACCGTTCAGTGAAAGCATACTAACCATGAAAGTGTGTTCACTGATTATGTGGGAGGATATATTGCGTTCCCAGCTGTCGCGTTCTTAAGCAGCGTCCAGCTTCCAGGCTGGTACCCCAAAAAAAAACACATTTATACATTTTTACACATATTTCATTGTATACATATATATTATATATATATATATATATCGATACATAGACAGTATTCCATCTCTGGATCGGAAGCCAACGACAACGACACAAAACGGCATTTGACAAGGAGTGAGCACTCCAGAGAGTGTGCGGTGCTAGAACTAGGTTCCACTTTCTCCCCAATTGCTTTGTGATAAAGAAACGTAGGATGCTCTTCGGAACGCCTGCTTTGTTATAAGAACACTCCTCTTTGTCAAACTATGGTATGGTATTGATCAATAAAACAGGCTGGTCTTGATGCGATTAGACAGGACGTTAATTGAATAGCTCTCATATGTGGTCCTTCATGCTAAGTGACCGCTGCCTCCAAAGACCGTCTCAATGACACTAGTCAGAGGTCAGGAGGTGACGATACTTCCCATCCAAGACCTTGACAACCATTCATTTAACCATTATACTCCATGTGCAATGATTTTGATAGGGAGCCGAATAGTGAATGAGGGAAACACCTGCAGTTCAGTCCACATGGAGGCCATTAGCCCCATATGTATGTAATATCACTCAACCCCAAGTAGTGTTTGCAAGACAAGTTACTACGTTGAACCATGTTAAGATTATTTCACTCTGATGAGTATACAAAAGAATGAGAGGTTCGCAGTAGGGCGTTGTTAGTTTGAAAATGAATAATAAGAAACAGTACATCTAGGTAGTCTCGAATTCGCCAATCAGTTTCATCAGACCAGTTACAGCCACATTTTGTCATTTCTTCTGATTACGTACAGTTGTCTTCGTGCGCCCATTATTTGTTCAACCATGCATTCGCACCTTTGAAACAATAAAACAAGCAATACAATCAAGCGGCTCCGAGAGATCGAATAGGCAGTAAGTTGATTTTTGTCGCCGACCAACGAAGCCGCGAAAACTAAGCCAGAAATAGCCACTATCACCGAGCGAAGACATCATAAGATTCAAATATAACAACACGATCGGGTGCAGAGAGGACAACCGACAACGTGGTATGCAATAAGGTTTAAAGCTAACTCGTTTTAAGGGCATTCACAGCTATCACACCATAACGTGTTCATTAGCACGAGAGGTATAGGGTGATATGTAGGTTGCAAAATGTCAAACTACTCAAAACTATACAGCAAGAGTCAGGACCAGACAAAAAGTTTTGCGATTGACCAACGGGGCCGTTCCCACTAAGCCATCACGAATTTGTCCGACTGAGATGAAGAAAACTGGGCTAGTTGATAATTGACTAAATGTACAACTACATCGGTCGGACTTGGATGAATTCAGATCGTCCACAAAATTCAAATCAACGAGTATGTTGTACAACTGTGAGTATAACTTTTCAATAATGTAAGTCAAGAGCAAGTATCCATTTTTTGACATCAACCCTCCACTTGAAACACGCTTGGTATTATGCAAATACATAGGCTAATTGCTTACTTCAGGGAAACGGAGAGCTGTGGGTCAAAGAACTGGCCAAACAACCTCGTCTCGTCTTCACACATATGAATCAAGAATGCGCCCCCGGTGCGCAACAAAGCACAATGGTCGTTTGGATATTTGTCGACCAGTTCAGCAATTCCGCTTCGCGCGACCGGCGTGAGCAACTCTTCGCGGCGTTCAATATAGAACTTGTGACAATCTTGCAATGCCTGTGCGTACCTGAATGGATCAGTGTATTAGTGGTCAAGATAATTCGGTGAAATCATGCATGAATATGGTAGAAGGAACAGTTTAACTGGGAAGCAAACGAATAAAATATACAATAAAACGCGTCCACATGAGGTGAGATCACTACACAGGTGTTCAGATCTCATGGGGGTTATTGTCATCGATCACAACAGGTATTCCGCAAAATATGATACACAAATATGATACACAGTACACAGAACTGATTAAAAACAAATGTACGCTTATTCATACATCAAATGCGCACACTTAAACTAAACTACTTCGGACAATTTCTTGAATATCTGAGTCAAATTAAAGTTTAACTGATTTTATAGCTTATACACAAGGTGTTTGCTCTCACGTGGTACGTTAAGCCACCACTATGCCGTCACCTCCGACACACCGAGACAGAGGCCGTCGAAACAACCAGGGCTCGGAACCGCTATCGTACGATCGACAGTCCGTTTTTTTACCAATGAGTTTTGTTGAGCTCTGTGTAAACCGTTGCGTCGCTAGGGTTGAAGATTCTTGATCTCAAAGATGAAGGGACAACTGGCAAAATCAATTCACATCATGGTTATATAGCTTGATTCGTTCACCTTAGGTACAAATAAACCTAGGGTTTTAGCAAATATCGGGAGTGTATTAACCCCAAACCAACAAAATAATCACCACTTAACATTCACACCGCTGATTATCTCATACGGTTCTTCAAAGAAAATGAGATTAGCTGACCCAAGTCAACAATGTGCACCGATAAAGTAGTACGTACGCCTTTTCTCTATTCGTTTTTCATGCCTAAACGCCTCGATGTTGTTATTCTTTTACACTGAGGGGTCAATACCAAGTAAAAGTTTGAGTCTTGTTACAACGTTGATATTTGTCGAATGTCAAAAAAAAAAACGATTGACATGCTTATATAAAAATGCTTCGTTTGATTCAGATGACCATGTCGTCCTATCCGCAGACAACATCATCGGGTTCTGAGCTCACACAGGTCACAAAAACATCCTGTAACCGTGAAACATGCTCGGTTACAAGCGGACCTAGAAAAGGACATTCAACTCGGCATTACTTTTGAAAGTAAGCACTGTTAGCAGCGCATCATCTCAAGCAACACTGACTCTTACATGAAAAGGTAAACGTAAACCTCACAATGATGACGATACCGTTAAAATATATGGTGGTCTACATGGTAACTGGCGTTCACGTAATAACGACTCTACACAATAAAAAGAACCTCTACTGTCATCTTCAAACAACGTCAGACTGTGACTTACTCGCTACTGTTATTAACTCGCTCCTCAATTAAACTGATCATTGAACGAATTTTGGGTCCTTGTGAACGAAAACGTCCGTACAAAAGAATGAAAGAGTTGTCCGGACTGACGACGTCCTGAGGAGAGCAGTGTTATAAAGATTTCAGTAAACGCACATGTAGTTCCATCAACTCATTTATTGTCCGGTCAATTATTCTAGTAACACCATTGATGATTAGTTTCAGCGCCTTTGTGAGAGCTTTTGCAGCTCTTGAAAGATACGCTTCTGATTCCCGGAAGTTAATCTGTTATGCATGACTGGCGTTTGTAAAAAAACTAACGTACATGTTCCCTGAAAAAACGCATACTTGTATCAAGCCGAGCGAAAATAGGCTTCATTTTATCTTTAGAAATTATAGAGTGAATAGAACGAAGCTCCTAAAGAAGGAAGCTGGTGACGTGAATAACGTTCATACCGCCTCCACAATGTCCACATTGGCGAAATTTGTCAATATGTCCTCCATCTTGACAACCGATTCACTCAGCTGTCCCTTGAGAGTGCATAACAAATGCGCATAAAGGATGATGAAACAATGAGATGTACCTGTTGTTGAAGCAGATGTTCACATGCCTCGTGTAGAGAATTCGTTTTATCTGAAACTTGCAAATAATTATCCCTCAGGATAGACAAGCTTTGTAAAATGTCCGTAAGATCCTCCAGCATCCGTGTGCAATGCTGTCGCTTCTGACCAACATAGTGTAAGAAATCGCTGTAAATAGACAGACCAAACGAACGTAAACTTACATATCATCTCTCTCTTCTCTGGCATCGACATGTTGTTCTACCTTGTTTAGCCAGGAATAGAAGTGCGACGCCAATTGGAGATATACTGTGTCCGTGGACGATTGAACATCTGGAACATCGTGAGTCGATAATGATTCGGATGGAACAACAAGGTTTGTAGGTGTCGTGCGATAGTCCAGTGTGCTCAGGTGGAAAATCGCTTCCAACTGTTTCTCTGACAGTGGCGCTTCGCATGTATCCGCACGATCCCAGTTAATCACAGACATGCTTCGGAAAAACAACAGAAGACGCCATATTCAAGTTGACTCCGATCAGAAATGTGAAACAGACATCAGCAAAGAAGTAGCCCAAGTTAGAATCAACACTGTTTACAAATGTGAACAAAAACGTTTGCAGTTGGAAGTTCAGACGAAATAATTCGGTTGTGTCCGATGTGGGATCAATGACGTGGTGGCCAACCCGATTATCTTATGAGAACGTGGTCAAAGTTCCGATATCGGATGTGGTAAGGATATATACTACTAGTGAACATTGACAATGGAAGAATTAGTCAAATGCTAATTTCTGAAAGGAGCCAAACAGAAAAACTCACCTGAACATGGAACGTGAATGTGAGTAATGCTAAACAAATGACTGCGCAAGGACCTAGATAACAGTCGAAAGCATCGCTTGAACGGTAACTGACCTATAGCATTCCATGAAAGGGAGTGAAGACTAAGACCGGAACAATATTTTAAGTACCCTTAACTAAAACAGAAGCATGTCTGCCTCGTCTTGAATGTAAACTGCTGGATAACGAGTAATTACAAATGTGTTCGTTACAATGTTTCAAGGAAGGGGAAAACACTTGAAACGAATGACTGATTACTGAAAACCAAAATCTTCTGTGCTGAAAAAAACCTCCAGGAGTAGTTCGGTAGAAAGAAAGTATCAGAGTAGCTCACACTAGCATCAAAGCTAAACTGTGATGTAAACGCTTAAATAGAAAAAAAATACACCTGTCTGCCCACTTAGGGCTGCGTTGCTCAGCCCGTCAACGAAAACGTCAGCGGGGTTGAACCTCAGGCAAATAATAAAGAAAACACAGAAAGCACACAGACAACAATGCTTAATGACGTCTGACCATGACCAATTCACTTAACGTGACGTGGTGGTCAGGGTTGTGCACTGCATTAATCCGGAGGGCTAAGTCGACTAGGACTTCGGTCCTTCC
>LUCH01004299.1:0-51824 GCA_013368495.1 Paragonimus heterotremus | reverse complement strand
ACAGTGCCCATGTCCCAAGATCCGTCTCAAGGTGAAAATATGATCAACACACCCTCGACCGAATCGAAATCCTGCCTGTTCTTCGCGTATCTGGCTTTCTCTGGGCTTAGTGAGCCGACATAAAATGAAGCCAGTGAGTAACTTGGACGTAACAGACAGCAAACTGATGCCTCTGTGGTTGTCAGATAGACTTCGGGCCCCCATTTTGAAAACGGGAATGATTGTTGATAGGCACCAATCACGAGGCACCTCTTCAGTCTCCCAGATCGTCTGAAGGAGTATTGTCAGTTCCGATATCAACCTCTCCGTACCATCCTTGAAAAGAGAAGGAGGGAGGAGGTCTGGACCAGGAGCCTTATTACGCTTCAATAAGTTGAACTCCAGGATCACTTCTACTTCCGATGGAGGGCCGTCGGGAATGCAGTAACTGACTGATTGGGTCCCGTCGTCCACATGATCTGACTGAGGCCAGCTGAACTGCTGTTGATGATAAATAAGCAAATATACCAATAACTCTCTTGTACTTTGAGATTTGACAGGCTGGTAGCGCTCTCAGTGGTCGGAGACGTTTCGGATCCGATTTATTGACACTTTTTGAGAGTTCATAAACCAACAATTTGATATTGCACATCCGCGTGTTTCTTTTTTGTTCATTGAGAGTGATTCCGTACTTGCGAGCCGTGTTGAAGTATTGTGTAAGATTACGATCATGATCTTCGTTTGAATTGTCCCAGATAGTCAGATTGTCCAAGTAGGCGAAGGTCCCAGACAGCTTCTCTCGTTGGATGGTATTATCGATAATACGCTGGAACGCTGCCACACCATTGGTGACGCTGAAGGGAATACGAATGAATAGATACAGACGACCAGCCGCTTCGAAACGAGTATAGGTCTCTTCCGTCTTGATGGGTATCTCACGGTATGCACTCTGAAGGTCAAGAGTACTGAATACCTCATAACGAGAAATTTTCTCAGTAAGATCATCAATCCGGGGTAAGGGCTAGGCGTCTAGGTAAGTGAACCGATTGATTGTCTGGTTGTAGTCCACTACCATTCGACGCTTCAGCCATTCGCTAGACGTCACCAAGACTTGGGCTGTCCAAAGTCAGGCAGAAGGTTCAATAATTCCGGCGTTCAACAGTTTTTCAGTTTCAGACTTTATAAAGAGTTCATCGGATAAACAACAGTGCCTGGATTTGGTGACCACTTGCTGACAGTCAGACGACAGATGCTAAAACAGAAACGGCGGAGTAACATAAATAACAGGCGTGTTACAAAGTGAGTACGATGGCTCAAAGCCAGGTAAAAGTATTTCGACGCATTTATGTCTTCTGAGAGTCATGTCCTAGTAATACGTCAAAACACAAATTGTTGAGAAGTGACAGTTTGATACAGTTGTGACATTTGTTTGGGACGAGTAGAAATGGAACCGTGACCGAGTATGAAACTGGATGAACTGGTAGATGCCATAGTGATCCTTTGACAGGAAGGATGGGTTTTCCATTTATGTGCTCGAACAACAGAATGAGATATGTAGCTTTCCGAACTGCCTCTGTCACTGAGAGCCTGCAACCGAATACCGTTCACGTAAATCTCGGCGACAGCATCTGACAAGCACGCAGGAACCGCTGCAACTGTGATAGACGATAACACAGATTCTGGTATTGCAACTGAATGTATAGTCTTAGAAGGCTTACACACCCGTTCGTAGTGCCCATTCGTTCCACAGTGTTTGCAGACAGCATCACGATCCGGACACTGCCTTCGCGGATGACAACGTAATCCACAGAAATAGCACAAACAGCCATTCTGTTTTGGAAAGTTGCTTGTGATTACCGTATATTCGATGCCATATGTATTTGGGACAGGCATTTGAGAGTACTTAGTAGCTTGTGAAACCATGGTGCAGGAGGGTTATAGATTGTATATGATTGCTGTTGGGCTAGTTCCAATAGTTTAGCTACATCGAAGGATTCATATTCGAGTAATCGCTGACAAATAGAATAAGAGTTTAAACCACGAATAAATTCTTCACGATACAATTCAGTAGAGACCGCTTGGAAATCACACTGCGAGGCTAATGTTTTGAATTTCTGAAGGAATTCACTCAGACTTTGTCCGTTCTCTTGCTTAGCAGTGGATAGGACATATCGAGCAAAAATGGTACTTTTTGGATGAATGTAGAGATTCTGGAGTGTGCACATGACTGTTTTGTAGGAGTCACATTCCGTGATGTGTTTGTGTTCAGAGGAACTGACATAATTAACGAGAGTAGACAAAGCGTCTATTTCAAGCGATTTTGCAACACAAAGGAAGTTGTCGAATGTCTTTCGTCAATGAAACCCCTGATCAGTTGCGGTTGGCAAGTGTGGGTCGGCGTCGAAACAATCAGGACAAGATACGATCTGTCATTTTACAAGTTGAATAAATTGTGGTGATTCGAAACGTACGTTCAACAGACTGTTACTGAGAGAGAATGTGAGTTACCAGAACGAAAGGCTTTATTCAACTTGTAAACAAGCCATGTAGCTGCATTGTAAAGTAGAGAACGTGATGAATAATGCAGACGAAAGAAAAGGTACAAGTGCATAACAAATGTGTTCCAAAATCCTAAAGACATGGGAGCTAGAATCAAGTAGTGGCCAACTGCTGTTTCTCGACTGATTGATCCATAGGCCAGAATGGGGCTTCGGGACCACTGCTAGCACGAAACTACGGATGTAGTTAATATTTCTAGCTATAAATCTGCCTACCACAAACATGTTTATGGTGGCATCACAAGCTCAGTGTTCCACAGAGCCTTATGTTTATGTAACCTTTCTCTGGGTTATCCAGCGTTATAATTGCAGGGAGCGGCGGCCCGAGCCTGAGTACCTTCTGATCTAGCTCATGATCCTTATGAATGAATGAACATGATTATCAGACATCATACTCTTATCTCACCTATCATTTAAATAGCATGCGTGTAATTACGAACTGAATTGTGCTGTCCTCCGTATAACATTTTCGGGCGAAGATCAAGGCATTAAAGTTAGTCGTACGAAAGGCTTTCAGTTAGCGCCCTAACGAACAGCGATACCACACTGCGAATATCCGTCCAGTAGGCTTCAACCGTTCATAGTGCAGTAGTTACTAGACCAGAGGGCAGTACTTTGTGATTATAGCTATGTATCTGTGGTTCGTCGCATATTAATTGCCACGTACAGCACTACCTTAATGGTTCATGCTGATGTTTGGCTGCCATGCAACAGTAGAGTGCTGAATCGATCCTAATTGAAGGGCAAAAAAGGATGCAATAGAACTTGCTTACAGTAAACACGTTTGTTCAAATTCAAACTCTCAACTTGCAAAGAAACAACTGGGCCGTAAGTAGACGGATGGTATCGCCAGTCAAACAGCTTCTTTAGGGCTTTCCTTGTCCTACGTTGTTGATCACACTTCAACCAAACCAAACGGCCTTCAATCCATTAAGCTTGGTTAACCGTCATCTCACCAAACGACTTTAACCACCGATTCTTAATCGTAAAGACCCCACTCCAGTGGGGGCACCTGACTTATATTAGCCAACTGTGATAATTGACTCCACTTCTCTCTGTGAAGTCCTCACTTTGTTCACCTTGCATCTGATACCAGTCCTCCGTGTCCTCCAGAAAAAGTGCTTGATGTGGTAATCAGTTAGCTGTCATCCTTACTACATGGCCTGACCGTCTGTGTACGAGTGAACTCATTGGTTATTCACTGCCGAATATCTGCTTCCCAGCCTCATTGCTGCGTATCCGTTGGGGTCACCCAGTTTGTACGATGAAACTCAGATATCGATAACCAGGTGCTTAGAGATGATTCACATCTATTCTAAGTGGCTTGGTATCGCAAACGTACACTGACGGTGTCCCCTTAATCTTCTGAGAGATGCTTTTTTGTCGTCAGATCTCCTAGACTGGCGCATACTGTCTTAGGCTTGGGGTACGAGCTTCTCTGTCTTCATTATCGCTTACGCAGCGGTAGCCTTCTTAATGCAGTAATAAGTCTGCATGGCCGCAGCAGTCTTGCAGGACCACTCTGTATTTTGAAGCCGCAGAACGCATTTAGAAGTATTCGACGGAGAGCGAGCTTGTTTCTAGTGTTGTCTATGCTAGTTGCAAATTGTCAATCTGTACCATCTTGTCAGTATGGTTGACGTCGTTCTTTTACCAGGTGGGAGATCCATGCTGGTGTTTTAAGTAAAGTAGACAGCCCTCCACTTTTTAGTCTATAAAAAAACCGAACAAGAATGCGGAAACTGGACAGCTTTGACCTACGGCGCTCTGAATGCTGAAAATATTAGACAGCTCACTATGGACCCTAGCCTAGTTTGAAATATGAAGTTAGGTCGCAGTGTTCACTTATTTGGCCGACACATCCCTACGTTTAAGCTATTACAACAATATGGATCGATCGACTGGATCGAAAGTGCTTTTATAGTCGAGGAAAACGGTAATTGTTGACTGTGAGTGCGCATGACGCTACTCCACAACTGAAGGGAAAGCAAAATATTTTTAGTACTTTCTTGTTTGGGACCAAACTCTGTTCGTTTTTCCTTGATATCTGCTGCTCGGACAGCAGTGAATGGGCGAAGTTTAGTAGATGTCAGCACCCCGGTTTCTGCTAAGGTCAAGCTATTCTCCCATGCTGTTCGCCAATCTCTGATTCCTCTTCTAATTAGTGGGACTATTGTTGACGGATTAGGGCATGCAAAAACCTTCCCAGACGTCCACACTGGTTGGAACAATTGGGTCAATATTTCCAATGATGAATCATCGCCCTTCGAGAAGTGTCGGCACGAGGCCCTCTTGGCCGACATCCCTATTGTGTTTGAGAGCAGAAGTGCAATAGCTCCCCTAAGATTTGGCAGATGGTTCTAACTCTACCGACTAGAGCACTGCATTGGAAACTCGTGGGGCAACACCTTAGAAGCAGTAGACCAATCAACTTGATCCGTTAAGTGTTCTGGCCGTTGATCCATCCTTCTGGGCGTATTATAGATGGGTGTCATCTGTCCGCCGCTGTTAGCCTCGTCTGCAGACAGTTGCTTGCGGGCAGTAGTGTGAATAGGCTAGAAGTGTGCCAATATTTTTTAAGACGATGGTGGTTTCCATCTCATTTACTTTTTCAGTTAGGTAGGCTGCACGATCATCAATGAGACTTCATCATCATTATCCTCGTCAAAGACGACAACATATCAGTGTTGTTCGCTAATGTTTAACTGCTGTAGAGATATGAAGATAAAGCACACCCTAACCGAGACTAACTGTTAAGATAATTACGTCCATATATTCAAACATTCGACATGAAGGTACCTGCTTGTTGCAAACAAACAACCGAGCCATAAATGAAGATGAAAGTAAGGTGTCATCAGCACTACCTCGCGTCATTAAGTGCATTTACTTTTCGGACAACTCAGCCAAACAGTGGCAACACAGGCGCCACTTATCCTGATTAACCGCCATCTCACTTGACGTCTCCAGCCACCCACTCTGTGTCGCGAAAGCGCCAGCCCAATAGACGAACCCGACCAACACTGGTCAGTTCTTTGGTGAACAACTTCATTTGTCTACGCCAGATCATCATCAATCTACCTTACGCCAGATTGCCGCATTATCGGCAGAGTGCTCGGTGTGGCAGACGACCAGCCGACATCCTTAGTACATGGCCTAAATATCTAAGTCTGTGCAGATGTAAGGATTGAACAAAAGAAGTCGATTGGCAATCACCATCAAATACCCGCTTCGGGATGGGTGATGGTGGATGACATTTTACTAAAACCGGTACTTTTTCTTTTAAAGATGCCAAACTTCTTTTAAACTGAAACTGGAGGACTAGGAGACTATGGTTTGTCAGAATTCTACCTGTTGGCTTGCTTGGTATGAGTGGCAATATCGGCGTGATCATCACATCGTTCAGTTTAGTTCAAGAAGTTATAGAGGTGCGCTGACTGCCACATCGCCTCCGTGTGTGACCCGCCTCGTTTACGTCCACGGTGATATATATATATATATATATATATATATATATATATATATATACTTTTGTGCGCTTGTGTGGTGGCTTTTTTATGGACGTTAGCTTCGTCAGTTTTCCTCAACGCGCTGTTCCTTCTGGGTTTCTCTGTGGACTGTTCCATTTTGGTGGCAGTTTCCGCGTCAATGAAAATTTTCCATCTTAGAATCATGCACTGGGGTTCGCGACACAGCTTTAGCCGCACATCGCATTGTTGTTTATCTTTTGACTGTTGATGGAACCGGAAATGTTTTTATGCAATGTGCTGATCGGAGGTTATTGTGTATCTAGTCGCTCATGTGAACTAGACTGGCATTCCAGATTTAGAATGACCTGAGCATTCATTCCGCTTTCTGGATGCCATCCCATGTGGCACTCTGTAGCACTCGCAAATCTGACTACATTTCTTAGGCGGTTGATTCTTGTTTATTATGATTGTATAGGTGTTGTTCTCTGTCATCTTCCTCCAGAATTGTACGATCAACAGCGGTTGTTTTCATTCGTTAGGTATGCGCACTGAGTGAACCGCAACAACTTATCTTACGATGTAAACGGTAGGTGTGGTGGTCAAAAATTAAGAGCTTGCCTGCGAATTATTTTCGTTGCTCTTAGCAGGTTCCTTGAGCTCCGTGAATGGTTGACTCTTTCTTGTAGTTAATTTCTCTCACTCGTTTATTTGGTGAGATTCTGTCTGTTCGCCACTGGAATGGACCGCCAAATACTTACAGAGTTCACAAATTTATCGACTAACAAGAACCACGTCGCTTTCTAACGTTACAAATGAAGTGGAACATGTGTGATAGAAACTGTGGACCACTGATGTATTGCTGTCTATGATAATAATAATAATAATAATAATGATGGTAGAAATTTACGTAAAAGCTCGTCTGGCGCAGATTGACCAACGTTTAAAATATTTGTTTTTCCTCAATAAACTCATCGTCATTGTTCGGTATATTAATAATTCACCATTTTTGCCACTTAATGAGGGTTTTCGTTATCGAAATGTTGAATGTTATTGTCTCACTATAATTGTCTCTCATCACATCACTTCTGTTCGCAGTGTGCACATTTAAGGTCAAATCGTTTGTTGTGCTCAGCCCAACTAATTGACAACTACCCTAACCCTTAACTAACAAATTTGAATGGAATTCACTTCGCTTGATCGTATGTGTTTGTACACTGTCATTGGCCTTCATTTCGGATTAGTCTGTCACAGTGCCCGAAGCTAAAAGGTGTCTGCACATAACAGTCACCTTAAGTGGCTTGCGCATCACCACGTGTCTAGTGTAAAAAACCCCAAAGGACTAAAACAAGGGGTCGTGCTAATGGATACGTTTCTGACCAAACTGGCCAATGCTGGTTAGCCAGATAGATGGTAGGTTACTATAAGTGTGAAACCCTTATCTCTCTGAAAAAAAAGTTAAAACTCCTCTGGTAAGATTTTAGAGTACATATGTTAGGGCCAGGGCAAACCTGACCCGTAGAATACGATTCTGCTGTCAGAAATCGGATAACTGAAGCCGTTACTGAGATATGCATCGGCGTGGGATTCAAATGTTTCTTCGCGCGCTCACGCCACCGCAAGGTCATGATTTTCTATAAATACAGACCGATTATTGCAATCTAGCCGGGATAGGAAAACAAGACAAAAATGTAGGGTTAGATCAACAACCAATTCAGACTTTCATCACAGTGTTCCAACAGAACTAGACGAAAGAACAGGTAGAATGCCACCGTGACTAAGGATGAGGAGAGCGGATGGTTTACCAAACGGCGCGGCCGTTGGTTGTTATGAACGAAATAACTAGACTTAATTGGCATGATTTACCTGGGCGTAATATACTCGTCGTCCTTCTATTGGCGGTATTTCGTGAGTACTTTGATGACCTGCTAATGTGTGTTGACCGGCCCATTTGTGGCCGAACTATTCGCAACACCATATGGTCACATCGCCACGACCTGTGGCACATATGGTTTCCTTGCGTACCGCACACAAATCCAGTCACGGAAATGTCGCTTATTTAACTCCTGGATGCCTGTCTGAGCCGTATTCTCTCAGATCGTCTTTTCAAGTTCTGAAATTGATGTTGCATCTCCGAAGACTTATTAGGATGACATCTTGATATCAGCTCCTGACCACTGGGATTCGGCTTACCTACTTTCAGTTGTCTGTACAACAGCTGCTTCGGAATCCCTTCCTCCTCCACCCTACCAACGTATCTTAGCCAACAAAGCTGATCGATCATCACTATGGTTTCAATCGCATCCGCTCAGCAATATATGTTCGTGATCGGAAAGATATCAGGCCACCGAATGTTCAAGTTGCATAGTAGACATTGCAGATGGATTCGGCTCAAATATCACACGGTCCGTTGATATAGTGTTTATGCTTCATTGCCGTACAACAGCGTAGAGAGCACCATTGCATGGTTGTCAAGGTCTTCTATGCCCTTCTGAGGTTTTCAGGTATCGTTACGCTCTGTGCTACGTGTCCGTAATTCGTATAGACGTACGTTAGTCATTTCTCGTTATCGTTGACCACCGGGTCGTAACAAAAAATGGCGAACGTCGAACGGTATGGTAAATAACTTTTGTACAACAGTTCCTCGTATCATTGTTTATGATCTTAAAACAGGCGGTTTATGTTAGGCATCGAATTAACAGAATATTACTCTATTCGCCTACATTATTTATTTGTTTGTCGGTCACTTCATTTGTTACTGTTAGGATGAACGACTAGTTGAGAAATATTACCCATAGGTGTTACTCAGATTTGAAAGTGTATGTACGGGACGTACCTACAACAGATGTGTGCTCTTTTCGACACTGTTGTCAAGTAAGTACTTTGGAATTACCTCTTTTGGAGAGGTCCGCCATTCAAGCCATCTCATCGTACCGAAAACGTTTTATTGTAAGACTTCGTAACCGATATGAGCTCAGCAAATTATCGTGCTTTGCCATCACGAACAATATTTGGCAAGACTTTCCGATCTCATTTTCCTTGGTTCGTTGCCAACAGATTTGTGGAGTTTCTTTCCATGGAGTGATGTCGTTACCTTGAGTGTGATAAGTACATTACTGTACAAGACTTTCTCATTGGACTGGAGCTGACAAATTGTCGTTTCTGTTTATGCCTCCGTAAAAAGCAACACGCTGTACCTCAGTTGGCAAGATCCCGTACCTGCATTCTCTCAGTTAACGACATCACGTTGCAGATGTTGGGAAATATACTGGGTCGGTTCTGATGTATTCTAAGCTGAAATCAACGAACACTTAGTCCAATCTTAGGCGTCACTCAGTAACTCCTGTCATTTTTGAAAACGATGTGTCTTAGACACCTCGTTAACCTACGGAATGTGCAACATCTCTGTCCTTCTGTAGTGCTATGAAGTTTAGGCTGTTCATTTGAACGATGTTATAAGGCTGTCTTTTCTCAGTAACTTCTTTGCACTGCTCGTATGTAACGCAGGCACCACACCAACAACTGTGCAACTCGCCGGTGTCTCCGTAGTATTCATATCTCGCATGGTCTTATGCGCGTTGGTTTTTCAACAGAGAGTTAGGTCGTTCTGACGCGTTTTGTGGATACCAAACCATCGCTTTTTGCACGGAACATACATCCAAGTGGCCAGTGTGTGAGTTAGATTTGGTAGATGAGGACTTCGATGTTAAAGCTTGGTTCCGTAGGGTGTTGTCGTTTTTTTGACTAAGACTCAAATGACTGTTCTTTGTTAAAAATGACACAACATCCACGGTTTTGGCACCCTTGGTGCGAAAATTACTGCTCCGATTAATTTTATGCCCATTTCTCTCCATTGTGGCCCCTGGGCTTAGCACATAGTGCTAAGTTTGGTGTCTGTTGTGTAGCATATAGTACATGAGCGTTCTAAACCGTGCTATCATCATTATCTCGGCTATGGTCGGCGGACTGTCCAACAGATTCAAATTTGAGAGCTTTGCATGTGGCTTGTCTGCCCTCATTTTTTGTTTAATTTTGGTACAGGCGATAGAATGGAGGGCCGTCTGCAGCACTCACATAGTGTCTGCGTAGCTCTGCAAACTACTTTTGACTGTCTTCTACAAAGCTTCCCTGTTCAGCAGTTTTCATGACCCTGGTGCCCCATTAAGCCTGTGACCAAAGACTTTAGAAAAGACCGCAGCCAATTGTTTCAGTAGCGTGAATATTGTTGTTAGGCTGGACTATCTGTGAAGTGTTATTATTCAGTCGGTTCAAGGAAAGCCTCACGGGAGCATATACTAACTGATTCTCACTTACACCGCAGTTGTTTGCGTACAAGGTTAAACGTTTGTGTTTGGGAAACGGTTTTCTAGAAAGTAATCCCAATTCTTTTTTCTTCTTCTCGGCTGTAGTCTGTTTCTCATTCTACGACTGTGTAGTAGTTAAACATCTGTGCCAATCATTACTGGGTTTCCGTCGATGGCAATCATGATGTATACTTCTCTTTACAGATCACGATGTTTCGTCCATGTGGACGATATTTCCCGCATTTATCTTTCATTGTAAACTTGATGCTCTTTGGTTTCCAGCACGACGCTTCGGTGTGACACTACGCACCAATCCATCGAACCATCTACACGGTGCTTCAGACTTAATCGTACGCATTTAGGAATCATTATTGGTTGGCTGCCAGCACACATGTTATTGAATGGAAAAGGGAAGTGACAAACAGTCGAGACATGCTTTGAGCGGACAAGTCAGTGCATGTAGATGATCGCAAGAGTGTTCTGCGACGTTCCATAACAGTTGTAAGACGATGGATATTGCGCCAGACTAATGTAGCGAACGCAAAAATTTATGAAGTAAACAAAAGAAGGAGGCGTCAGTGGGAACAATGACTGGCGTGTCAGGCAGTTGGTTGGCAACGCTAGGCAGTGCTTGATAAACAATTCTCTTGAAGGCATCCTACAACTGGTGGGTAATTTTTCTTTGGTGTCATTGATTTCCACAATAACTAAGTTATCTTGCGTACCTATCCGGAATTGTCATGAAAGTATACCAGGGAAGAGACGTAAGCAATTTTCTCATTCATGCCCAACCTCGTGAGTATGATGACGAGGGCGGTATTCATCACCTCAGTCTAGTTTTTGGAAACTTCGGAGTTTCAACAATTCTGTATAGATACATTCATTCGTTATACAACATTAGCTTTCTGCTTCACTCTTATAGGTGTTATATGTACCAACAGCCTACGATAATATCAGTCATTTAGCTCACTGTTAACATCGTTATACATGATTAACCTTAAGGATCTTCGTAAATTTTACTTATGGTAGGTCGTTTGTTTACTCCACGTCGAATTGTACTGAAAAACCTAGGATGAAATCCATTGTTATTTGGTGGATATGGGGATGTTCGCATATGCACTCACGAAACTGTGACCGCATTATTTTGGAAAGTGCACTTCGGTAGATAAGCGTCAGCCTTTGGACCCCGGGTGGAAAGCCGTTACGTTATCGGACTATATTTCGTCGTCGAACCTTCATTCCTCAAACCCGCGTCATACACTGAACATCTGCGTAGCGTGTGCCGTGCGAAGAACCGTACAGCACGTCATCTGACAGGCCCACTTTTTCGGAGCCTAGGTTTTATTCATTAACTACTTTCCCTGTAATTATTTGTCTTTGGCGTTCACTCGCGATATCTCTCCGGATGTTACAAACAGTGCGTAACCTATGATGCTTTTCTGATCACTCCTATATATGTCTGTATAATTTCGTTGCCGTCGTTTTTGTGATCTTGGTTGATACATTTAAAATTAGCCTATGCCAGATATCAAATGCGACTATTTCAGATGATAAGACAAATGGCAACTTTAGTTACTTCGTCGCTTGAAGTGTTTATAGGTAAAGCATCCCTACGCCTTTGTTCCAAAATGTCGTTATATCATGACTCACTCGGTCATATCCAGGAACAACCACGCCGAAAGTCAGATGCGTCATACTTGGACATTGTAGTACAAGGGAGGGAGGGCATCTGCGAGAGACCAAACGCGTAACCTTAACATGGGAAAGTAAACATTGATTGTTCGAAAATCAGTCCATTCCCTGAAAACGTTGTCCAAATCTGTTACGGATATCTGCTTTCTTTTCGTTAGTTAGTTCCTGCTATTTCGGTAGCTACTTCCCTCGTCTATCGATCTCCCAATTTCAGGCTAGGGTCCCGGTTACTACAACTGCCGTCCAGGTTTGGGCAGTCTGACTGTGTTCAGCCCAACCTGACCTTATATGTCACATGACAGCAAGCATTATGTAGTGTACTAACTGACCGCTGAATCTAGTACCCATGTAGATGTTTTTGTTGTCCTCTTTCAACGTGCTAATGAGATCGTTGAAAGTCGTTTAACGCATTAATAGTGTTTTGTTCACATAACCTGTTGCCACAGCTCCAAAACCGAAAGATTTGTTTACATTCTGCTGAATACCAAGTAGCTCGTGTGTCACTTCCCATTTACTTGTTTGTTTCGTCCAGGTAAAAATCCGTCGCTGACCCTATAGACTGTACTGTAGGATGTAATGGGTAGTATCGCGTTTATTGTAGACAACGGTGCAACCAACCTTTATACATTCCTATCGTACGTGACGAACACCATTCCGTATCTCGCTTCTGACGCCGCCGTTTCCGACTGACGATTACCAAGCTTGTTTCATCGATCTGTACACACCCAACCAGTCTGTCTGCCAGTAGCGCGTGTCAGTCAGACGCTCGACGTCGACAGCTGGACCGCGCGTGTTTGCCACGCATGCGTTCGGCTTTGGCGCGTACATACACACCCGTGCTATCTCGTGCTTTGGCAAACGGTTGTTCAGCCAGTCAGATGTTGCAATTGCCATCAAAAGGATCTGTACTAAGTGATATACTAACAATCACTGTAGACGCCGGTCGTGTAAGACTTTTACTATCCGAGCCTCTTAGTGGAATGCTCACGTCTTTCACATCGCAGTGCGTTGGCTATTATGCGAAACGCCGTCATTTTTTGCCTGGGTCTGTTGTCAGGCTACCTAAGTCTAGACAACAGAAGAAGGCGAGACCACGGAGGACCAACTCGGCGATCGTCTGTTCCTTCGCCGATGTCATCGCAACCAAACTATTCCTTCCACTTCTGGACGGTAGAATGTGTTTTGTTGATTAAGTCAGTGCATAAGAACCTGATGAACATGAGGCTTTCATCCTGCGATAGTCAGTGGTTTAGGAACGAATTGTGTCATGAGTAGCAAGCAAATCACGTGAACTACTGTGCTGATGGGAACCTGTGTTAAAATATCAAAATGGTCCCATAATGTGTATCCACCTTATGGACCTTATATTATTATTCGTCTAAACTTCGTTGCATTAAAACCTTTGAGGGGACAACCTTGAGGAGGTTGAATTATTGCGTACTCATTTTTTTTAGACACTAGAGGTCGCTACAAAATATGAGTAACCACCACTTAGTGTCTTCGATTTTCCTTCAAATTTTTAATGGCAGAGCTTGGCTTGCCTTTTACCGGACAATGCATTTGTACACATACCATATGACATTGTTTTCCTGCCCAGGATATTTTTTGACACGTACCTTGAAGCCGTTATGTTCGGTTTGAAATATGTACCATCCGAGTAAAAAGCACTGGAGATGGCGGTTTCACCTGGCCCAAATGATAAATGAGAACATATTTTCCATGGTTTTAACCTATTAGATGGGGAATGTCGATCGATGTGAACTTTATTCATTCCTTCCTTTTAGGTTAATGCTTATCCGTACGTGCATGCAACTGGCCACCGTTATCCTGACCTCTACGGTCGATCTGCCTACCCTGGGTATACCTCTGGCTCGGCATACTCCTACTATCAAAATTCGCCGATGCCACCACAACCTCAACAAACACGCCAAATGGTAGTTCCTCAGGTTTCAGCAGCCGATTATCCTATCCCCTGTTCTTCATCCACTCCTCCTCGACCAACTCAGCCCACTACCCCTGCAGGCTCTGGACAAATGATGGATCGGCCGCCTTCTCGAAGTCTGGGTCTTCATGGTCAGTCCGCTTCAATGTCACCCGTTCAGCTCTCCTCCCCCGTCCATAGTAGCATAGCTGCAAATCCTGCATTATCCAACTGGCCACAACATGCTTCATCTTTCGGTTCCCCGATACAACTGAATCACGGGCAGACGCAGCTTCAGCAACAAACCGCATCACGAAGTGTCTCTCGTGATTCACAACACTTGAAAAATTCCTTGGAGTCATGTGCTGAAACACATGCTTCAGATGGTCAACTCGAAAACCATCCGGTCAACCAGACGGAAGATACTGGTTCACGGCCACAATCACGATTAAGTGAGGTAAGTTACTATCTTCCCCTCAAACCGGTGATTTCTAGAAAACGTAAAATTCGCTCAGTGTTACATTCTACTGGTCGTTAAATATAATCATGACGAGCAGAAAATATTTTTGAACCGTTACATTTTGCAACGTAATTGTCCAGGTCGCCTGTTAACAATGACTTATTAATCGAATTACACGCAATCTGTTCATGGCAGGAGGCGTAGTTTGTCTAACGATTCCAGTTATATCTGCAGCTTTGTATTTGATTTCATTTACTTTTAAGCTCGACCTATAACTAGCTCAGTGATGGTGGTACATCAGGTCATTTTAATGGTCATCCTGGACCTATATATTTCGGATATTTCCCATCATGACTAGCTTTTGACATGAATGTCTATTCTGTTCCTTCTATCTAGACTATATGTTACACTTCTGACTTTCTAGTGTGACACTGCCGTTGTTAACTACCCATAACTGGTTAGCTTTTTGACAGTCTATCTTGAAGTTAGCTTTCTGCAATTCTTAGAACCTTGGAGTACAGTTTCTGTGAGATAAAGAACTATTCGACATTGAGGCGGCCTTTATCACTCCGCATTAAACTGGTAAGGATGCCCTATTTTTGAGTTGGTTTCCTTGATGTACTGTCGGCGGTGATAGTTTTGGCTTCCCACTTCCCGAAATAGTTACTCATGGTTGTACTTACGAATATCCTGCCTCATACTTATTGCAATTGTGTTAGTTACTGCCATGTCAGTATTCAACAAAACTATTATGACATGTCGGTGATTTACGTCTCGCGCAAGCACTTTTACTAGTGATATTGAAGCCGCGCCCTTCACGAAGATCACATAATTCATTACGGTAGGGTTATTGACCATGGTGGTATTGATCAGCAGGTAGCACCAACGCGCTGGACAGCGCTGTGGAATCTGTTTCATAACATGACAGTTATTAGTATGGTTCTGACGTGGACAAATTTGTTTGACTGGATGGACAGGTATCTGTTATCCGTCCCCGCGTTATGAGCAGTATCTCAAGTAAATATCAACAAAGGAGGACAATTCAACACTGTCTGGACGAACTAAACGGAGACTCATCTAATAGACGTCAACCAAAATTGTGAACGCTTCGAAGTACACGCTGAAGCTTGCGTTTCCAGCGAGCACAACACAATGAACATCACCGAACTTCTATTAATTTATCGGATGTTGGGGATTGTACTCTGCCTCTTTCAGTCAGTGTCAATCGCAGCGGCTCTTGGGTTGCGCCGAACGTCATGTTTCCTGGACTGTTCCATGAATCTGAATGGACTAGCCTCATGAAGATACCGTTGGCCTGACTTTCGACGGGTAGGCCACTGATAAATGACAAATATTGATTTGGGATGCATTTTTAATAACTGGTTCCCGTGTACTGAAGTCAACATCATAATTCGGTTGCTTTAGAGAGCATTAAAGAGGTTTCTGCCCCATTACTTACATCGAAAATGCACGGAACTGACCTATACGAACAATATTGAGCGGAGACGTGTCTACTTTCCCACGACAGTAAGGTTTTGTAATGGTTTACTTGCAGTCATCACAGACAGCAATACATCAGTGGTTCACACTGATGCTTAACTGCCACACAACCACGAAGAATACCTATATAGGGAGAGAGAACAGGAAAAACGAAAAAGAGGGGGCGTAACTACTAAGAATAGCTACGTCTATATTCAAACATACAATATCAAGGCGCCTACACCTTACAAACAAACACCTGGCTAAAGACTGCCAGAGATCACTGACTCCTCAAGCCTACAATGCTATCGACATCTGTGGTTCAGCAACTGACTCAAAGAATACTCTGAAGCAAGCAACATTCGCAGATGTTAATCCAGTGTATCAAAATGGAAAATCCTATTAGCTTTCTCTGAGGAAATGCAACCGTGAGTGTTAAACTTTTTTTCCTCTGCCATCTTTAACGGAACTGTGTTTAATTTACGTGCGGCAGACTGGATGTTCTGCTAAGTGATGACTTCGACTAGTAGAGTACAAACATCATCACCATCACCATCACCATCGTAGCAGCCATGAGCCTGACCAAAAGGTGCTGTGGCTCGGACCACCGCTCACCTCAACATTGACGTGGAATATCCTAGAAGAGGACGCTACTAAGAAGATTGAAAATTGATAGGAGAAGACTAAGCAGAAGAACTATTATTGCCTCCATCAGTCTACATAGATCACAAGCTGATCCTGCAAGCTGTGTCGCAGTTCGATTGGAGGTCTGCTGCTGTGTACAGTATGCGCTGGATAGACTGAACATTTTTTGTATTTTTGTCATTATAATCCTTGAAAACGATGCATCAGAGGTCGATGTTGATGCATGGCTGCTACACGACTATCTGAATGGGAATATGTCGACGGATTTTGAAAGTTTTTCTGTTTGATTCGCTGAATATGATCATAAGGTACCACCCACTAGTTTATTACCGGTGAATGCGTATGTTTTGTTGTTGAATTTTTACGAATGACGTTCTGTTCCTCACCTTTTCTGCCGCTTGTTTCACGACTAATCATTAAAGTACTTTATCCCTCTTGACAAATTATATCCCATCAGGCTTTCTTGTGTTGCTGATACGCAACCTTCCGTCAATAAGTAGCTCTCAGAAGTGATGGCTGACTTATTTACTCAAAAACGACGTCTGACTTCACCAATCTTCAGCCTATTAAAAAAATGGATAAGTAGTGGCACCACTCTTAGGTGCACCTTCGTTATCGTTGATACTAGGTTTTTTTTCTCATAAGGATTTCATTCATTCTGAATAGGTTGCCTTTGTCACTCAGATTTGTTAGCGGGCGTTCTCATTATTACCGAAAACGTCACTAGCTAAGTTATCAGCAGCATATAGCCCCACATTTATTACTAGTTTACGTCGTAAGATGCACCAGGCAGATTTGTGCGTCTAACGTCAACAAGGCCTACCAATGGACTATTGGAAATTTATCGTCAGGCCTGTTTTTTTGGGCCACATGACATCCGTTTGTTTATTTTCCTTGGGTCTCGATTTTCTAGACTGGGAGACCATCAACCGCCAACAGTTCTAATTCTGGCATCAGGGAAGTGTCTGATGACCCGTGTGGACAAAGTGCGGTCGATTCACAGCCAATTAGTTCGACCGATAATACTTCTGCTGGTTCGAACGTGTTGCTCGAATCCCAGTCCCCTACCCTTAGTGCTCCTAATTTCATGAATATGTCTACTACGAGTCCAGCTAATGCTGTGTCCCGAGGCACTCCACCCTCTCATCAGTCGTCATCAGGCAGCTGTGGCGCTTCCGCATCCATCCCGTCTGGCCACACCGTTGTTGGATCACCTATTCCGGGAGTTGTTGGTGAGCAATTATTTCTCCGTCGTTTTTAATAATCTCCAGTCTACATCATGTACGAACGGACTGCTGAGTTAAATACTGAATTGGACATTGTAATGTATAATACTGGTTGCATTACTGCGTGGTCTGTAGATTAGTGGCCGCACTATGGTCTGCTGTGTTATTCTGTCCTGAACCGTGAGTTCCCATCCACATCGCAGTTTTTTAGGTCATGTCTAAGGGCTTGAAGCTTGCTTCGTTTTATCTTCAGGTATGTGATCGGAATCTCCGTGCATATCAATCAAGAGGAGATCATTTAGCTGAATTTGTTCCGCCTAATAATTGCCTCCCAGTTATTTGTGTGTGCTTCGTATACTCGCTGGCGTGACGCCGATCAGCAATCTCACGATTGCTTGTTCGAAATTCTGCTACGTAGAATGTTTTGTCTGTTCAAGTTTGTATCTAGTTAGTATCTAGCCCAGAGCGTCTCGCGATAGTAAACCTCAATCTGGTATACGATGTTCCAATCAAGGAGTTTTTTAAAATATAAATTAGAATATTTGGCCTGTAGTTTATTTTCCTCATTTGCCTCCAATGGCATCCAACGAGATTCGCTACAACACAATTCACTCTATACCAGTTGCTAAGTATTACTCGAAGAAACACCAAAATATTTGACGCGCCACGTTTTGTCTGTGCGCGCATGACCGCATTTCAGTGACCGTCAAAATCAGGCTGATGCCATACGCCCCTTTTCGTACTTTTAGTTGCACTGTATTTATCGGTGCGATTCATAGTGGTCTCATTCTGTTTCGTACAATCGTACTCATGTAAGTCCTCATTGTCTAAAAATATTTGTCTTTCAGGACCACAACGGCTTCTCGGTCAACATTGCCAACCTTTCCGACCATATGGCTTGCCTCCGCAAGGCTCCCAACTACACCGACCCCCATATCCACCTTATATCCAATCCCAGTCATCACAGCAACAACCGGTCCAACAACAAGCCGGACATTACGTGACTGGAGGGCGGCCTCCATCATTTTATCCCGGGAGCGGGCATCCTATGCGTCCGACCCAGATGCACACAATGGGCCATTCCGGCGTCATGCTGCCACGATCGTCGATGTCATCATCCCATTTTCCGTCACAAACAGGTGTAAGTGGTCTAGGTATGATGCCCCCTCCGGCTGCTCCTCCACCAAATGCCAGTCAAAGTGGTCCAGGGAACGTTGGACCGGCATCGCAAATGGGATTCTTATCCACTAGCGCATACGCGCAAGCGGGTTCAGCGAGCGGTGTGTCGTACACCGCCCCTTCTGGAGCTGCGTCCAGCGCTTCTTGGGACCCACAGTCACATGGTTCTCATCCAGCTAGTGCCCCAAATAGCATATCACATCAACAACACTTTGGTGAGCAATTGAGTTTACTGAGATTCTTGTAAACCTGATCTCCTCTTCCCACCTGTCTTAATTTCAGCAATCTTTCTATATACCTACATTTGACCTCTTTCCTCCAAGTTTCCTTGTGTGAACTTTTTTGACATGTGTTGGTAAGAAATCAAAGCTGACAAAAACCTAAGCAATTTAGAAAGTTAGGGTGACGGGGCTTGTAACTTTAATGGCTCATTAATTGTGTCCTCTACCGTTATTGTTCAGCTGTGCATAAAGGTAACTTCATCCAACACCATAATTCAGGTTGCAAGTCCGTCCATTTCTATTACGTATGTTATGTCTGTTTTCGAATGACTTATCACAGTGTCCAACTCACGCGACACAACGAGCAGCTGGTGTGTGGAATCTGATTCGAAAACTTGACTTCTACTGCTTGTATTTTACTTCAACTTACAAAGCTTTGTGGAACCACATTGCCCACCAAGTAACTTTACTCAGTTGATATTCCGCCAGGTTTGTTTGTTCCCAGTTGTATATACGCTAGTTAGAAGATATTCGAAGTACCATTTTTAACGATGAATGATTGCGTTTGTCGAAGAGAATCGCGTATGGATTTTTATATTTGTACGGTTTCAGATGTCTGTCAATTTGCTTTACAGGCATCCCTCCGACTTAGTTCGCCTTCACTTTCATTAGCAAATGTATTTATCTGGATGTTTATTCCAGCTGCCGGACGTCCATCTCCACTGTATAGCGGTCCAGGTGAACGACCGGCTGGATATTCTTCCCCTCCGCAATCAACAGTTCCGACTAGCACAGGAATGAGTTCACAACCCTCCATAACTGGTGGAACCTATCCCCCTACACAAATACCGCCCTACCATTCACAGATGCCACCGTACTCAGGCATACCCTATCATTCTCATCCTTATCTTTCTGGCGTGGGTGCTGGTGGTCCAACTCCTTCATCCCCACAGTCACAACAGCAGCAGGCGATGTCAATGGGCAACTCGGGAGGCGCTCCACCGCCCTATCCAGTGCATGCAGTCCCTGCCGGTGGAACGTCGGGTCAGCCTGTTCGGGACCACTTTCATTCGTCGTACGGCCATATGGTGCCACAGCTCCCGGGTACGTGTTGATTTGCTAACCTGTTAGTGTTGAGATCTGATTGTTTTTTTTTAACACCTTGTTGAATTACAGACTATCGGTTAAAACAATGAGACGAAACGAGTGTTTTGCCTAGGAGTGTTCATATTATTTTCCGCGATTAACTATCACACTTCGCTGCTTCCTTTGTCAGTGTCATCTGGTAAGTGTTATTACGGTTGTTCTCATGTACTGAAACGTCTGTTAAGCTCCAGTTAAGGTTGACCTTGGATTTGTTTGATCCTATTAGAACTTTGTTTGTTCCAGTAGGTTTCTCACTGAACAAATGGTCTTGTTCTTTTTTCAGTATTTATCTATGGAAACCCATCATTATTATGGCAAATCTGCGGAACGCACACGATGCATTCATCAATGAATTTTGCATTGAATTAAATTTTGGTTGTCATTTTGACTGGAGATCTTAGTTCGTTCACGTTAAAGATTTTAATAAGCTGTCATTGGGTCTACATCAGGTTCAACTGAATGATACTTGTCGCAAATTGAGCACTCATCTTGTTCAGTTGGTTCAACGACATCAGCTTCTTAAATCTAGCCGAGAAGTCCGGATCGTGAGGTTATCGAATGGAGTGAACAGAGTCATCCTGTTTATTCTCCTGTGTTATTGTTAGGCTGAACGTCATTCACGCGAGACTGTGTTTGGACGTTTGGATATGGTGGTTCGATCGTGTTTGCTGCGAAGTTACCGGCGCTCTGGTTTGGAGGCCGGTTTCACAAACACAAGAGCCAGAGTGTAAGTGGCCGTCATGTGGCACAATCGGAGTATAGAGTCCAGCCCGAGGGTACAGAGAACACAGACCAATGAATGGCGTCAATCATCCTGTGACCTACAACACGGGTGCAGTAAAGTGGTTTCGTAACACGTTTTAGATAGGCCATGGGTGACAGACGGCCCTCACAACTCAGGTGTTCCCTCAGACATCGCCCTATCGCAGCAGCCAATGCGTGCAGTCGCAATCAAAAAAGCCGCAAAACATGACTCCATTAAACCAGTCATAAGCCAGTTCCAGAGCCTGAAAATACAATGGAGAAATTCTACTGCACTAAAACGAACAACTTTTACATGAAAGATATATTCTTATACCTAAAAGAGAAACCAGTATGAAAAAGGTATAGTTCGATACGTACATTGTTAGGCGGGTTAGCTGAACAGTCTATCTAAATGCAAATGCTCTTATCATATGTCAGTGGTGTTCATTATGTGGGTTGATTGCGTTGCTCATGTGCGCGTTTCGAAAATCCACAGATACGTGACCAACTAAACGCACAACGGAAATGCACTTAACTCGTTTGCCGCAGTTAGAAAATGCCTGTGAAACAATTGTGTGGTTACTGGTCGCATAGAATCGGATTGTTTTGGTGAGCGGAATTGGTGAATGTCATCTGCTAGATTATGCACCTCGTGTTAGCTCGAATCGTCTGCTTAACGGCTATGTATAGCGGTCATCGTACGATTATTAACTGCTGCTGTTTGACTCTCACTGTCTCATTTTTTGCCTTTCCTTTGAAACTCCCATCGTCACCTTACTATAACCAATCACATCTCAAGTCGTAGCTCTGTTACGTAGCGTTCATAAATTGGAAGCGGTGATTGTTTATGAGGATCGCATTATTTTTCCAGTTTACAATAACCCGACTATCAGTTGCACGGCTGCCCGGTCGTCTCTTTTGCTACACCTGCCCCCGTTTTGGTTAATGTAGCCTGACAATACCATCCGACCCATGTGTGATTTAGTTTGTCACGTGAAGTGGTGTAAAAAAAGGAATCTCTTCTCAAGCTCTCCAGTGACTGTAGGAATCTTATCACTACTGTTGATGATTTGGTCAGTATGCATTTCATTTCCCTCTTCAGATCGTGGTGCACCGCCCACGTTTGGTTCCTCAAACATGATGGCTGATCCAACAGCATATCCCAGCACCGCCGGTGGCGTTGTTCCAACTTCCATCCGCATGTCTAACACTGGGGTGACAACTGGAAATAAAATGTCACCATGTGGAATGGTCAAAAGTACAAAAGTCAGTTCCATATCTGGCTAGTTGGTTGAGATTTCAGCCAACAGCTCGCAGTGTACCATTGTGATTCTAACCATAACAGTATTTTTTCCCCAATTACAACCGTATTCCTAACGTATTTTTATATGTATCTCGAATATCTTGTTTAGTCAGCCTCCATGTGAACTAACATACTACACTGCAACAACCCTTCCGATTAAAAAGGAGCTCCTTTCCAATCTCATCATCATTCATCATCATCACAGCCATGAGCCTGACCAAAAAATACTGTGGCTCGGGCCGCCGCTCAACTCAACAGTGACGTGGAATATCCTAGAAGAAAAAGTTGCTAAGAAGGTTGAGAATTAATAAAAGAAGACTAAGTGGAAGAACTAGAAATGGTATGGATACAGGTACGCCATTGACTGCGACACATCGCCATCTCGGATAGCGTCTCTAACCAGCGGTTTGGGTGATCACGAGGACCCCATCCAGGCAGGCGACACCTACCCACTTTGCTCAATGGAGCTGTCAAGGTCTTCAAATTTCGTGACCACGTCGTTGCTTGACCACCACGCGGTTTTACCCAATTTAATCCAATTTAATTTCATCAGATGTAACCATTGAAAACTAGCCATGTTGGTTATTGTAGATGTGGGGCTATTCCGATCCCCAATTCACAAACCAAACAGGAGACAGGTAAAGAAGCTAAACGGCCAATCCCCGATCTTTCTCTTAACGTCTAGTCAAGGTGGCATGGTTATCCCGTCGTGCACACGATAAACGATTCATCTCATACATTTAGACTATTGCATCGCGACGGCACCACCCGGTAGATTTACGCGACTTACATTGTAGACTTGAGCATTCAAAAATAATACAAAGTAATTTACGACTTACCTGTCTAGGTATTTCGACTCCACAGAGCATCGCGCCTTCTACGTTGCCTCACTGTCCATTCTATTTCTACTTTCTCTTCTTCGTTGGAGATTACGCATGAAAAGGCTTGATCGACTCTCCCTGTTTAAGCGCTGTTGCACTGTGCATATGGATACCAAAACATTACTAGGCAACTCATAATATATAGGAAGAAAATGGATTCCATTTTGTTGTCCTCAGGATACGTCACTCTTTTCTGCCAGTGGCTTATTTACATGGGAGACTTCCACGGGGATGTTTAAATCTGCCATACTTTACAAGATACCATTCACAAACGTACGGTTATCATGTCATCATTTAATACTACTTGTTATCCGGTTTCGTCCCTTTCCTGGACGTCATATGTCAATAGTTTGCCAGAGTTGATTGTGTTCGATCATGAACGTCACCGGACAAATTTAAAAACACGGAAACAGACGTAGGTAATTTTGCTAAGCATAGATCGCGTAGCGTGTGTCGTAGTACTTGACTGCGTTTGGAGTGAGTCTTTTTATAAGTACATGCTAGCCTGACCGCCAGTCTAACTGAACGTTAAGGGCGTTATCGGCAAGCGACCATTTGCATCCGTTGTCCGTGTATCTTGTTTCATCTGCAGTTAACAAGCATCTGGCCCCGTACATGCATCTTGATTGGTGGGATGCTTGTTAATCACAAAATCTTATTCAATCTCAGGTGGTGCCCATCGATGGGCCACTGATCAAGTTATTAAGGTCTTTCTGTTTGAACACGAACGTCAGTGGTTTTAATTTCTGTCTGGCTATAACACGTAACCAAAACCTTCGGGTTAGTTTGTTCGACACGCCGGTGCTTTTCCCATTCGAACTGGTGTTTCCCATAGCACCCGGCATTACCTCCCGAGGGGTCATACTAGGAAATTGGACGGGGGGAGACGACAGGGGGGCGATTCGAATATATGTAAATCTGTTTAGATATGTTTTGACGCACTTTTACACACGTTTGCCTCAAAAGCTATAAAAAATACCCCAAGCTTGTCTTCTTTTTCACCTGCTGTTCATCAGATGGAACCCGGAGTGCGCTCAGTGACCCCGAACAATAACGTTCCACCAGGCGCGAACACAAACATTTCTTTTGGGACTTGTGCAGGACCACTGGATGAGACGACGTCTTCGGCACACCATCTGCCACCTAATCAACAGTCCGGTGTGATTCTGCATTCAGGTCAATCTTTGCAACATTTCCCAAGTAATTATTGGCCAGAAGGAGCGACACCCGGCCAGTTCAATTCTGCTATAGTTGGCCCGCAAGGTCCCCATGGTTTCCCGCCCTTCCAACACTATAGACCGCTTGTCCCTCAAAACCATCCGCAATATGCGCATAATTTACCTAATTCGGTTGGTGGGTCCCAATCTGGTGGTTCCATGTACGGTGGCGGCGGCGTGAACGCACCTAACGCCAGTCATCTTCATCCAGCTGCGCACAGTATTTCATCTCAAAGTTCAAGCGGTTTTCAGAAATTACTGGAAATGGGTTCGGAGCCGGAACGTCGCGGTTGGTTGGAGCACTATGTTAGATTCATGGAAGAAATAGGGAAACCATTGGTCGGCCTTCCACAGGTGGTTAAGCAACCCCTGGATTTGTATCGGTTTTATCTGGCAGTTCGAGAACGTGGTGGTGTTTTAGAGGTAATCAAGGCTAGACGATGGAAGGAGATTAGCCAGTTGGTAAATATTAACGCATCAGCCTCTGCTGCGTATACGTTGCGCAAAAACTATTGTAAATTTCTTTTGGACTATGAGTGTCGCTTTGATCGTGGAGGTTCAGACCCACGGCCGATTCTGTCACACATTGAAGCTATGTCTGGCAAGAAAAAGAAACCTTCGGCCGGTGACACGGATCCTGGTTGCGGACCGATTACTTCATTGTCAGGACCCGGTCTACAGGTTCCGGCTCCTCCCAGCCCTGCGGGCAGTCACTCATCGGCTTCGTCCAGTTTGCTTCCGCCAGGAAGTGGGAGTGCTTCATTGTCGGGGGTACCGACCGCTGGCAGTGCTGCTAGTGACAGTCAACATGGCCCTTCGAACCAGCAACAGCGATTCACCGATTCAAATCAATCTGTCAATCCTACTATGTTGATTGAAAACTCAAATGGAATATCTAGTTCTCCCACTTCTTCAGCTATTTCTAGCGGTAATTTCATTTCCGGTTGCAATGTCTCTTCTCCACAACGTCCTCTTTCGACATCTGCTGCTGTCAATGGATACGGCTGTGCACCACACAGCTCTGTTGAACCCCCGTCTAGATCGAATGCTAGCTGGCCTTGGTCTTCTGCTGGTGGTCCGCCCACCAGTGGAGTCCAGCAATCCACATTGGTTACCGTCAATGGATTCCCCGCCACTTCGTCTCCTGTTCGAGGACCTTTAGCGACCCATGCTATGCAAGGTGGTGAGTGTTACGTACGGTGATGTGTCATGCTTGTCATATCATGTAAATTGACCAATTTATGTCCTTATGCAGGATGCTTATTCAGTATAAATGCTTGTTTTTTTTACACCACATGTTATCATCTTAAGTCATTTTGGCTCACGAAACTCACTGAAAAACGACAAAATCGATCTTCTGACTTGTATGAGATGCTAAATTGGTTTATAGTATATTATGATGCGTTTTCTTTGCAGGGACTTTTGACTCAGGAGTTCGTTCCCAGTATGGCTTCCCACCTTCCGTCGGCAAAATGACTTCAGTTCACGCCCCTAGTAGTGGAATAGGTACAATATCCATGTCACAGCCACCGGTTTCTGCTCCTGCTGTGGTCAACGCTTCGATCACGCCTCCTTCTACGTCGGTTGTCGTGACTGTAACTGGCAGTACAACAACTACAGCCTTGTTTACAAAAGGGACGGAACCGACTGTACATCATCATGCCTCACCATATCCGCCCTTACTCACACCTGGCGCTGTTTGTCCCCCTAGTGTGCATCAGCATTCAATGGGGTCCCAACATCCACAATCTCCTGGCCATCCTGTTCTTCCTCATCCCTCTGTTCCCGGTCCTGCACACTCCCCAATGCATCCTCGAATGTGCATACCTATGGGAGTGCGTACACCGTCGTTTGGTTCGAACAACACGGGACCCACTCATCCAGGAGGAGTTAATGATCCAGTGGCTCTCCTCTGTATGCAGCAGCTTCGTTCCTCTATTCCCACTCAGATGCCCAACTATCAGTCTGGAGTATTATCTTCTTTCCCTGGTGCTCCCGCGGTTGGGGCCAGTGTGCCCGCACATTTGATACATCATCATGGACAGGTCAGTTTGTTAAAAGCTGTCAGTTAGCCTGGTAGCTTGTTGACTTTTTGCGCAATCAAAGTAGGCACGTGCACATCTTTTGGACTCTCTTTGGGTTCATTCTTAGTTCTTTATTTCGTGCTGCATATACACGATGCTTAGCGGTCCAAGCTTTGATGTTGGTTAATACTTGGTATACGGTCAGCTTCGCAACTAATTTAGCTAATCTAGTTATTCACCGGATCAGCTGACTCGATCAGCCAGACGAGCTGATGACGTATTGCTCACTTCTGTTACTTCCATCTTGTTTTATTCAATTCGCCAATCAAATTTAGCCGTCTTCCTGTGAACCCTGATACCTTGCATGTCAGATCTTCAGTGTTGTTGGCTTGACGGGTTCCACAGACCTCCCTGTGCTTTCTCATCACCATGTGCTATGTTGTTGAAGTGTTTCGTGCTCGGTGGCAGTTTTGATCTTACGTATGTGCTGTTTCGCACTCCAGAACCTCGTATTTGTATTTTAACCTCACTGTTAATTGTCCCTATTTTTCATTAACTTTGTTAGCGTCCCGGCTATGTAGCGACGATTTTAAAACGAGTTGAACACTGTTCGTTCCCACCCGGATCCATCGAGGCTACTCAGGTCGAATCAACCCGAAAACGACGTTATCGTTCCAAAGATGTCGGTGAGTTATGGCGTCCGATCACGTATTATGATAGCACCGTGGCTCGTTCTTTGTGGAGTTTTTGGCTTTAGCTGCTCATCGTGTTCATTTGTCGTTGGTTGAATTCGATACTGTGCCTGCGCTCTAGTTTTTTCTTTATGCAGATTGCTTAGTGACAATGCGTAGACCCTCCAACACTCGCCGTACTGTTTGGCGATCAAGATACGATATGGTGTACGTTCCGTGCCGTCTAAGCCCTAGTTGCATTTTTAACGCTGATGGGTACCTACGCAGATATTCACCATGAGCGGTAAAAGTCTAGATTTCGTCGAAGCTTTGCTTACATTAAGAGTTGTATCCCAACTGACGATGACGTTACAGAGATCACTATGGTTATCGGTAATGCCCTGTTGACATTCACTGACCTGAGGCACACCCGGATGTCAATGTGGCATCTCTCTCTCTATAAGGCAGGGTGTTTAATACGATCGTGTGCGCTGTCCTGCTCTGTACTTTCAACCTTTGACCACTTGGCGTAGGCTATTTATTTCGACAACCGCTGTCTACGAAAGACCGCTCGTATGTGGTGGCACTATCACGCAAGCAAAGCATGGTAACGTTTTGCTGGGAACACATGACCCCTCTTTATGTGAAGTAGTTACACTTCCTCATTCTAAGTTGTTCGGATGTGTCATGAGCGCTACCGTTTCATTCTTCATTGTTGCTCCATGGGTGTGGCTTGAATGGCCCAACGTGATGGGCCGTCCGTGGCTTGGCGTAGAGTTATGAACATTTGACCTTTGTCAACCCTACCTGATTGTTTACAGTTGGAAATGCTGTAAAGCTGAAGTCAGCGCCTGAAATGCTATAGTTTTTGTCGTGACGAGCTTTAGTTGCTGCTATACACGCCTCTTTCTGAAGAAGTAACAAAAATCAAAGAAAAACTAGGATAGGAGTGCAAAAATTGCCCGCAATGTACAGCTGAGAAATTTCGTTTCCCTCGTCACAGTTATATTCCTTGTTTTATATTTTCCCATTCCTCGTTTTATCCTTTGCATTAATTCTTTGTTCGATGATGCTCAGTTGACACTCAGTGTGTCTCCATACTCGTGTTAATTACTTGTATCCTGGTTATTGCCGTGCACTTATAGTTTCCTCATATATACGTGGCTCATCTGTTGCTAAACTTCTCGCGCTATTAAGTATTTCCTGAACACCTTTGAATGTCGCCCAACTCTTTTATAAACTTTTCGTTCGCTTTGCTCGGCTCATGTTATGGATTGACTGTGTGGCCATTTTCTGATGATTTGTGGTGATAATTGCCGAAAATCCCTCTCTCCTGGAAGATTCCAGTTCTGTTTTATTGTTCGCTTTCTTTATTTCCATTGTAGATATATTTGCAGGTCCGTAGCCCATATCCATGAACATGTTTTGTATATGATAGGCACATTTTTGCATTCAAGTGAATACGGAATAGGTTGAATGATGCGCATTGAGTTATGAATGAGAAGTTGCGTTTGCTTTTTGTTCACCCACTACCTGTTGCATTCTCTCTCAGGTTCAATCGCGCCATTCAAGCTACTAATGGCTCTTCGATCCGGCTTGACAGCGGAAGTCTCGTGGGCTTTAAATTGTCTGAATATTTTGTTGAGAGACGAGAATAGCATCGACTGCATCACTCCGGCCACATTACCTGGACTAATCACAAATTTGGTGGAACTTTGGCGCCACTCTCTGGGCGAAGTGTTCAATCATCAAATGTTTGTGACTAGTTTGGAGTTACCGACTGATCTCAGTTCAGTCGCCTGTTCAGATCTAACATCTAAACATGCTTCCTTCACCAGCACACCAACACCTAAAATGAAATACCCACCCCGATCGTCTTTTGAAACGAGTATGCTAAAATCCCCCAACGTGCTCAGCCTTCCAAATGGTCTTGCAAATTTAGAAAGAGATATTATCGCTACTGCCAGGTCGTGCAACGTTCCATTGATGTTCGTTCGTGCTGGTATCAGACAGCTGCTTCGCAAATGCGCCGATTCTAACTCCAATTCGCTACCGTTGCACACTCGCAACGGTCTTTTATTTCGTGTCGATCAACTTTGCACAGTTCCAACCACCACTGGAATTCTTACCGGTATGAATAGTGTACCAGCTGATTCGGTCAGTTCAAATAATTCGCGTACCCGAAAACGAGGCAAAACATCAATACCGTGTCTGAATTATACTGCTTGCGCATCCTCAGCGAACGCACATGGGTTGCTTTCGACATGTTCTTCTCCGTTTTCGGCTTTTGCTGCCAGATCGGAATCACTGAGTGCTTGGACGACCACACGCGTGACTACGGCCGTTAACAGTTTCCGGTCACCAGAGGCTTATACCAATCTACGTGAATTAGCGTTGTACGTCATTGAGGAGCTTTTAGAACGAGATTGCAAATCCAAGTCCAGCTCAGATGAGACAGATCAGAATCAGTTCGCTTCAAGAAGCGTAGATACTCCGCTTACTGTCGACGTATCTAGCCGCATGGGTTTGAAATCAACCAATTCTCCTGCCAAGCGTTTACGCGAGTTGATTGTTCACGGTGGTGGGGATACCACTTGCCACATTATGCCTCCGTTTGGCGCTTCTCCATTTCCAAGCAGGCACTGGTCTTGTGAACCAAACGTAAATCCAAACGACACGGAGCCCGGTTTTATTGATGCTAATGCGTTTCCTACACCTCCGCCCACTGTGCTGAAAGAAAAGTGTACTCCAAAAGACAAGGCAATTGATGAACCGAATGATGTGGTTGAACAGCCTTATGAGGATGATGCACAACCTGTCTCAAAACGTGTCCGACATACATCAACTTCGTCTCTCACTTGCCCGGTTTTGTCACCACAGCCGATTGATGAGTGTTTGGATGATCGGGACACAAATGACTCTACCACGCAAGTCCGGCCGGCCTCCATGCTTGAGGCAGAGGAAGGAACTCCGGACGTTTCGATGCCAGTAGATGATGATGATATGGAATTCTCACATATGGTCATGGATGCAAATGGCCGGTGTCCACTTCGTGCCCGTGAGGAGCTAGTTTATCATGGAGTAACGTGTCTTTGGCCCGATACTCCTCAGACAGACAGCAACGAAGCACGTGCCGTTCGATGTCTATGTGTTTCCACTGTACTGCGTAACCTATCTTTCTTAAGTTTGTCCGAACAACAGCTTTGTACTCACAAAGGTCTATTATCACTGATTGGTCGCGTGATTCTTCTTGGACACGAGCATATTGGTCCCACGGATAACTGGCAAACAGTGGAAAAAGCAGCACATCCTTTGGATGCGAGCCTATGTGCTTGGAGGACTCCTATGTGGCTTGAGGATATGCGTGAAAATGCTCTAGTCGCTTTAGTCAACGTGGCTGGTTATGTTAAGCTGATTACTTTCGAAGAATCTATTGTGCGGCCTATACTAGAAGGTCTCCTACATTGGGTCATTTGTCCGATCGCAGTTTCTATCGATCCGTTCCCTGGTCATCGAACTTTAAGCCCTCGACGTCTTGCTTTAGAGGCAATCAACCGATTATGTGTACACGAAACGAACGTGGACCTTTTGTTATCCACGCCGAATTCTCAGGAAGCTGATCTCTCAAAGCTGTTCGATCGTCTGGCTCACTGGTTAGCTCTACCGGAAGATCAGGTGACTCGGGAGCTGGCACTGTCTACGATGCACTATCTGACTGGGGGTGGCATGTCTTACAGTAATACAGTAGATGGAGCGCCAGGGAAAATATCATCAACCGATCCGTCATTTACAACACTTCCCACTAACCACATTGGCACAACGCTGCTTGCACTTGCCAAACCTTGCCCTATTGCTGGACTGCTGGCGTTTATTGAAGCTGCTGAGACTACCACTAGACGAGTAATTGAACAGTTCGGAGTACAAGCACTTCAGGAACGACCGGAGTTGATGGGCACCAGTTTGGAAATGGTTCGACGTGCTGGGGCTTTACTGGACCGACTTGCCGCTGATTCAACTGGCCGGTCTCGTTTTACTCCAAACTTGGAGTTGCGTTTGATGGATTTAGTCACTTCGCGTGTGCTGGACGCCACTGTCGCTCATCTCTTATGTGGCGCACTCCATCGTCTTTCATGCAATCGCCATTCAGTGAAAAATATCACTACCCCACTTGTACCACCAAATCCCACCGTAGAAGTTGTAGCACGACTGCTTAAAGATACAAACCGCGAAAGTAAGGAAGTTGCCAGTGTCGATTGTACGGAACTAATTAAAGCATCTGACGATACTTCGGTCCTAGTTAATCCGTCGGTTGCCAGCTCCTGTGCTTCGCGATCACCCACTTACGTACCCGGCTCGTCTACATTCGAGTCGGTTGACGGCAACTCTGTGGACCAGCCTAACAACTGTGTCAAGGAAGACGTGCCTGATGTTGACTGTTACTCCCCCATAACGAACGATGCGCAACCGCAGTCAATTCTTGATAATGTATTCACTGAGTCGCAACAACCTTTCCCCTCTAAATCCCTATCAGTCAAAAAAGAGTCAGACGACACAGAAGAACGAACGTTGACAAATTCTGAGCCCAACTTAACAGTTCCTGCTGCTGAGGTTTCTCTGGTTCAAAACCGCATCGCTTCGTGACCCTCTGTGTAAATGTGACACCGACCGCCTCCCGTGCACTCCTTCCCACGCTTCACATTCCTCCGATCCTCCTGCGCGTGTGCTCGCCTATCCATACCGTTGTGTGCGATACTTCGATGTTCTGGCCCTAAAATATTCCTCTATGTGTTTGTGTGTACATATGTTACAGACTAGCTCAACCGAACCGCTCACGTTTGCTGTGCTCGTCGGTTCTCATCAGGTTTGTTCTCTTCGCCTGACTCACGGGAACCGCCGTTGTTTATCGATTGAATTGTCACAGCAGTACCGACTGTACATGGGTGAATCAGATTGAACATACTATCGTCCATTGTTGATTTTCACCCCTATCTTCCGTTTGGTGTGTCAGGTGCAGACGAATTTTATTGTGCACCTCTACGGACGTGTACTGTTTGTCTGCTTTTCTCCCTGTCTCTCACTCCAGGTTCCGACTCCTACGATGTCATGAGTTTTGCGCAACGGTCAGAGTTTGCCTGGGTTTGCGGTGACTTGACCTAGAGTCTTTTTTTGTCCATTTTGATGTGTACCCCCATCTGCTCTCTTCATTTATCCTTTCCATTTGTGAAATTGCTCACGCGTTTTTGGTGTTGGTCCGTTTCCGTCACGATCTGGGACGATATGCGTGGGTCTTGTCGGTTACGTTCGTTCGCGACCTCATCTGGAGGTTGCCATCTTGATGAATTGCACAACTATGGGGTGTACTAGATCCTTACAAATTTTGACTTGTGCGTTTTTCATTCGTTTCCTATTTTACACACACTGAAGCAACTACGTTTCTTTGTTTCTCTCCTGACTGACCTCCCTCGTTTTTCACCAATACAGTCTGGCCGATTAGTACAAAATGCATTTTCCACGTTAGTGTGTATTGTGTACATCTCTACCATATACTATATTACCTCTGAATAGCAATGCATCAATTTTATAATTTGAATGGTTTCATCGTTTTCGATCGGTCTGCGGGAGAACTTCACACCCGTTCATCAGTTCACAGTTTAGCATTGAGTATTAAGGCTGAACGGTTTGGTCTTATTCGAATGCTTCGTCTGCGTGTGGAATGGTATCGCACTTTGTTTATATTGTGAAAACTCTACGCTTCACTCAGGCCTGGTCAACTCGAGGCACCTCTGGTGTCAGCATTTCTGATCATCTTTTGTTAAGTTACGATTTATGAGACAATCATGCGTCGTACTGTATTGTTTCATCAATGAAACCCGGCCGATGAACGTCGATTATGTTCACTGAATTTCACGTTTGTGGCAGTAACACTGCACGAGCGATGATGAGGTTCGACAGTATGTTGAGAACAGCCGACTTTCCTTTATCCAAAATACTTCTACTTTATTGGTGACTCGGGTATGATTTATGTATGGTTAACCTTCACCACGTCGTGCCATGTTTGCAAGTGGCTGACTAAAAAACGCTGCAGGTGGTCCATGTCTTGGCGTTGGTGTATGAAAAAGTCGGGCTTGCCCCCCTCCTATTTGAAGTTGTGATCGGCACCAATGGTTGGAATGAATCAATGTGTTATTGTTACCTTCGTCAGAAACCTCGCTCCACATTAGAAATCGTAGAATATATGGATACTCTGCACAGCTAATAAGGACAGTCTTTGTAGTTTTCAATCGTGTTTTGCTTTTTTCCTCTATTCCATTTTCTACCTCAGTTTTCATTTCTTCCATGGCACTTAGTGCTCAGACACTTGTGTAGCTCGCATGTCCGTTTGTTAGCTGGGTCATGCGTAGGTTGTATGTGTCATACACAGCCTATTGATAATGTGTGCGCTCAGGGAATCCACTACCCAACTAACTCAGGGTTTCATGGTGCTCGCGTCACTGTCAAGGTTTAGTTGTGTGCTCAACTATTGGGAGTGCACACATTAAATCGACGACATCCAGTTCGCATATGACCAAGTGGATTGGATACCAACACCCAACTAGGCGTGTTCATTGACAAACAAAAGGTGTGCTTTTGTTTTGTTCCATATAGCTTCGATTCTTTTGAATCGTCTGGGCATAGATGACTAGTGAACACGTTGCGATAATTAGACTCACGAAACAAAATGCTGCGGTTTTGAGCAGTTCTTGCTTTGACTATCACAAATCTAAGGTGTATTATACGCTCATGCTTCACTGCATGACAGAGTTGTTGCGCGTTCCTTTTCTTCTCAGTTCGCATGACAGGTGTGTTCGATTGTAGATCAACCTTCTGAGATCGAGTAGAACCCCGCTTAACCTAAATGGTCGTAAGCTTTGTGGTCCTGATGTATTTACTACCCCATGGTTTCTACCGTGAGACGGTCGATACTGTGTGGAATTATTGTTGTGAGCATTCATGACTGTATACGGGCTGAGATACTACCAGGATGCCTAGAGCTGGACAGGAGAACGATAAGGTTTTCCGACCAAAGCATTCGAGTCAAAACCTCTATGCCGCAAAGCAGCGAGTGGATGGCAGTGTACCAATATAAATCATCCTTCCGGCAAAGATGCCAACCTTTTAAGACCCAAGAGGCTGGTTTGTCGGACCTCCACCTATTTGTCGGCGTGGTTTGAGTAACTGTCGGTATGATCATCACCGCCCAGTTTGGCGCAATATGTCATGGAGATGCACAGCGCGTCGAGGTTCATTCTCGTTGTGATGGAAATATTTATTGGCGTTCAGTGCTGGTTTTGTCCGTTCGACTTAATTTGTGTTGCAGGTCACCGGTCGGATACTATTCGACGGTAGTACGACAGTGACCTGACAACAGTCTCTGCGAAGTATTGCAAACTCAAGTCGGATTAGCGGTTATAGTGAGGTGTTGAGCGCACCTTCACTGTACTAGACTGGTTCTGGTATCCGAATTATCCGACTAACGTTTCTAGCGTAAATTTTTACAGGGGCTTGTCGTCCTTCAAAACAACTCAGCTTTCCAAATTGGACCAAGTGTCCAAAGCGAGTTAGACACAGCTACTTGTTTGCATGGCGCACGAGCACCGTTCCTGTGATATTTTTAATCGTGACTTTGTGAGTGATCAATCGGCCAAAGTCGCCAACAGTCTATTGTTTTTTATTCCATTGGTGAACTGTTGTGTAGGTAGAAAAGAGCATAGTTGGTCAAACGATTGACGATCTGAACTTGAAAAATTATTCAAAATGTGAAGTGTTGCGGAGATTTTCGGTCGTGCCCAAATTTAAATTGTGTACCGGGAAAAGCAACGATAGGGTTAAGTGTAATTCAACACGAATACTACAAAAGGCACCGCATCACGACGTACACATTTCCGGCAGTAGCGATGGAATTGTGGTTGACATGAATTGGACAACATTCATAATTGCCATAGGAAGTCCCCGTGCGGGCCAAATCAAACTTCACAGGCACAACGCTTTTTTTCTAATAGTATGCTTAACTTCAGTAACGTTTGCCTGCTAATTAAGTACCGTCGACTAAGGCTGTCGGCATTAAATCTTCCATCCCAATTACCAGTGTACCCTTACTTCTCCATAGAAACTATAAAATGCAACGAATTTCTGCGAGTTGACATTAGGTTACCATCCATTACGTCGACAAGATGTTGTGACAAATAAATTCTGGGATTGCAGGAAATAAACGTCGAAAGTTTACTCGAGACGAACCACGCGGGACCTGAAACAGTGTGCTACTAGATTGAACACAGCTCACGTAGACTTTTCAGTCGGCCTGTTTCGGGAATGAACATACTACTCGGGTTTTACTCATGTTAGGGCGCGTCATCGGTGCACATCCTTTCCACGGCAGTGACTAGAAATCTGGTCACAGTTTCACTAGGCAACCGTGCTGGCCGCTGCGCCATTGACATCACATTGGGCACGACTGAACTATCATACGCAAACGCTCATTCACCTTCGATTACAGGTAATGATCAAGTTGTAAGGTCGTCTCGAGAGGACTAACAGTAACTGTCCTGTTAACTGTAATCGATGGCCGCGATTTGAATATCTTCCAAGGTTGTGATCACCGGAATCATTAAACCTGATGAGCGATACTTCGGGTGGCGGTAAGTAGTACGGGATTATTTTGGTTACTTTGAGCTTAACGACACACAGTTGGTTGCAACCCCTGCATTTCTATTTCTTTGAATTATGCAATAGAATGTGACTGAAGAATGACAGATCCATAGTTCGACTGCGCATTGTGTTTAACGAAAAATGCGTGTAAGTACCATGGGGAGTACGCATCTAATGTTACCCCCTATCTACTAATTGGATGACTGCGAGAGAGTGGAAAAACGGAACGTGGAAGGGAATTTCTCTGGTTTGACTGTTCCTAGGGAAAGTCAAATTCTGTACGACAACATAAACCGATATGGATAACCAAGTATGTACACTGACGCACACTTAGCACTTCTGAAAAGTACTTGTCGTGGTAATACCTGTAGAAAATAGTCCGACAAGCAAAATCTTTGCGGTGAGATAAAACTCGGAGACCGGAATTTGTTAGGTCGTTGACGCGGCACACATCTCTGCCCTGAACACAATTAAAAAACGAGGGTGGTTCGCTTCAGATGCGCAAAATACTTTGAGGTGAGTCGAATCTGAATGGTTGATTGGACAAACAAAATGTACAGGCTGCAAATTGAAAGTTAATTTTTGCGCAGCGCGACCAACCACTGTTCCAGTGTGATTGGGCCGAGCTACTTTGTGAGAAAGAATAAACCTGAGATAGCTACATCAGTGGAAATTGGGATCTCAATAACAATCATGAATTATCTCATACTCCCACTGTTAGAGGAAGTCGCAGACGGTCGGTTTCACTCATATCCCGCCTCATCACGTCAAAAAAATCTGGTCAGTTTTCCTCCTGTTTGTCAAACGATTTTTTAGTTGGTAACTCTCAGCCTTGTTTTGAACGCCAGAAATTCACCTCATATGGTGCTCGCAACGGAGGTCATTGCCAGAATCGTACTGTGCAAAACGCCAAGATGGTATCTTTGATTGGTGGACACAAACATCTACTTGCATCCGTCAAGGTATTCGACCACAAATGTCTGCGTTCAGTCGCACGTATCGGATGGCACCAGCGAGTAAGTAACGAGGAGGTTAGGAAGCGGGTGTTTGGCATCGGTTGTCAAACGAGTTCTTTCGTTCAGTCACTACATTTGCACATATTTAGATGGTTAGGTCATGTACTAAAAGTGCCAGCTAGTCGTTTGCACTGTTTTCTGACGCTCCGGCCGACTGGCGCAGAGTGCGAAGTGGACAGATATTGACCTGGCGTAGACAAATGAAGTCGTTCACGAACGGATTGGTCAATGTAGATCGGGTTCGTTTCCCGGGCTGGGCTGCTCGCGACTCACGGAGTGGGTGGCTGGAGACATTAGGTGAGATGGCGGCTAACCGAGCCCAGTGGCGTGAATGTTCTTGCTGTTTGACCGAGTTGTCTGTGAAGTGACTAGATCACTTAATGCTGTGGGGACAGTGAAAGCTGTGAGGATGCTCTCTTACTGATGACGCCTTACTTTCACTTACAGCCCGCTTGTTTGTTTGCATGGTGTAGGCGCCTTGATGTTGTATGTTTGCATGTAGACGTAACTATTTTTAGTGGCTAGGTCCCCTTTCCTTTCCCCTACTTTTTTCTTCCCACTTCCTATACAGGGTTTACCGTTTCTTCTTCATGGTTGTGTGGCAGTTAAGCATCAGTGTGAACCACTGATGTATTGCTGTCTATGATGATGATGACGAGGAAGAAAGTGCCCGACACCCTAGGAACAGTTTTTTTGTCAAACTTCAGACTGGTTTGGGGCTCATGATAACTTATGGCCGATCTTTAGTCTCTTATCTGGGCTAAAGCGATGTTGTCAAGCCCTCCTCCCCATCCGACCTTGCGATAGACGAGATCGTAGAGTACGCAGTGACAGACCGCTACCATGATGGTGTGGGTTTGTCCCCAGGTATTGAAATTCGAAACTTAGAGTATGAAGACTACATTTCCATATCTGTGCAGGTTCACAGAGAGTCCAGCGTACCTTAGGCAGACTGAATGCTTCAGTTCGTTACTTTTATATAATGTATGCACCTTATAGATGTAAGCTGTTGCGAATCTTGCGAGACTCTGTGTCTGCTCTTATCTTTGCTTATGCGTTGTTGTGGAATGTCTGATGGTATTACGGATCGTATTGCTGAAGTTCGGCTAGCGGTTATCCACTCGTGCTATCCTTGGATTCGACATAATCTCGATCTTCCAGTGTGTGCTTTAACAAAAACTGTCACCAATGACGTAATTTGTCGATATATCTTCGGGATAGACGAACCCCACACTTAGTGGTCCATTCTCACAAGGTTTCTTGGCTTGAACACATCTTGCGAGTGCTAGCTGATCGCATGCCACGAAGTGTCTTGTTTACGAAGGGTGGGTTAGGATGGACTCTGCAAAGGACCAAAGAATGATGCACACCCCTGATCACACAAAATAGCGATATGGTGAAGAGTTCGTGTTGAACATCCCCATGTGTACCGGTTCAATTTTTCTACGCTGTCTACATCTCTATCATTTTTTGCTGCAAGCAACCCTCAATTTTCTTTCTCATTTGTTGTCGCGAGTTTTGTTACATGTGCAGTGTCGAACGAATTGCTTGTTTGGCCACTCTGATTGGCCGTAAGTGACCTTGTGAACTTGCTTGTCTTACATTTTATTGGCTACAGTGTCGAACCGTTTTAGCTGCCTGTACGTGTCACTAAGTCAATAAGACGTGGTACGTTAACATGTATGAAAACAGTAAAATCTGTTGACGGTGCCACTGAAGTCGAACTCGTGCTTAACACGGTTTGGAGTGCTAGGAGTGATAATTGTTGTTGACCACCATCTTATTCCGTGCAGCTGGAAATCGAGAGACAACCCGTTCGTACGGAGATTGCTACTGAAGCTTCTGTGACGATAATAAGTGCTACGCCTATCAAAAATCCGCCAAAACTTTCCACGTGTCAACCGACCTTGTGTACTTATACTTGACAACCGATCCCTGTGCTGGGAAAATGTACCGTCCGCGTTCACTATGGCAGTGAAAAGCGAATTTTACCAGTATACGTAGTGGCCCAGGATTTCCCTAACTATTGGGGTGGGATTGGATCAAATATATGCCAGGTATGTTAGAAACGGTTTAGGCCGTTACAATACAGCCTCAACTTGAGGATATGTTGTCTAAGTACTCCAGTATGTCTGAGGATGAACTTGGCAAACTAAGTGGACTCCAACCCAACATAAAACTGACTGTCAATTTCCGACCTCGTTTTCTCTTATCTTATTCCCTGAGGTCAAATTTTGAGGAGGAGCTGACTCGGTTACAGCAGGAAGGTACGGTTATTCCTGTGCGTCATAGTGAATGGAGGACGCCAATCGTTCCTGTTGTTAAACCAGATGGATTCGTGCGCATCTGTAGTGATTTTAAATTAGCCATGAACCGAGTTTCTATACTGGACGAATACCCTTTGTCCCGAATGAGGTAATTGTATGCTACACTCGCCAGTGGCGAAAGATTAGCGAGAATTGTTCTCAGTCATGCTTATTCCCAAGTGGAACTGGATAAATATCCTCGTGTTCACACTATAATTACTACACACATGGGCCTTTTTCAATTTGCACGCGGTTATCCTTTTGTATTAACTCGACCCCGGTAAATTTTCAAAATATTATAGACAATTAGGTAAAAGATGTCCCATTCACTCGTGCCTGTGCAGATGACATCCTTATAACTGCGCTCACAACATCCGAATATTTGCGCAAGTTAGCCATAATACCTTACGGTGTACAAGTCGGATTAGAACTGAAGAGGTCGAAATGTAAATCGTTCGTCGACTCTGTTCGTTATCTCAGATACCGACTTGACAAAAACGGTTTGCATTTGTTCGATGAAAAACTGCAGCCCATTCTCAATGCACTGGAACCTAGAAGCGAAGCTAAGCCTGATTCTTTTTCGGGAACGTTGTCAAACTACCGCCGTTTCTTGTCAAATGCCTATACAATACTTTCGCTCCTGTGTATGTTTTTATACAAAAATACACCCTGGTTTTGAGCATAGTGTAGCGCCAGGCGTTTACTGATGCAAGAACAAAGTTGAGTGCTTCTTCGTTTCTCGTCCATTACGATCCATGCAAACCACTAATATTTCAACGTAATGCGTCCCCTTGGGGAGTGAGGGTTGGAACAGTACTTTGCCATCGAATGAAAGACTGTTTTGTCAGACCAGTCGCCTCTGCTTTATGAACTTTACAGTCATCTGAGAAAACCCATTTCCAACCTGTCAAGGAGGTATTAACTGTAACTTTCAGGGTCAAACGCTTTCGTTAATACATCTGAGGACAGTATGTTGAAATCCAAACAGACCACAAGCCGTTCATGACATTACTGAAAGAGGAGAAAGGACTTCAGCATGTCTTTCCTCAGAATCCAGAGATGGGCGTTACTTCTAAGCCTCTACCGCTACAAACTTCGTTACGTCGCTGGGATCATCAACACTACGGCTGGTGCCTTGAGTCGTCTTCCTCTAACCAGCCTGACGAAGACAACGAATGAACCACCCCAATTGATCAACCTTATGCAACACTTGGACACAACGCCGATTCAGAATGAGCAGTATGGATGGTTAACGAATCACGATCCAGTGCTGTCAAAAGTAGAACATTTCTTGACAATCGGCTGGCCTGCGGAAGTTATTCCTGAGTTGAACCCATTCATGGTTCGGAGAGATGAATTAGGTTTACACGAGGGTTGTATTTTCTGGAGCTCTCAAGTAATTTTACGATACAGGATGCGACGACAATTGCTCGAAGAATTGCATAATGCCTATCCTGGAGTAACAAGGTCGAAGATCGTGACGAGGGGTTAATACTGGTGGCCGACTATTGATTTACATATTGAACAATTTTTGATGTCCTATGAGGTATGCTAGAAATATCAACGAAATAATTCCCCCGATCAATATACTCTTGGCGTTAGCCGGAGAGACCATGGCAACGACTACATGTGGATTATTTTAGCTCAATTGATGGTCTGATATATTTGATTGTAATTGATGCTCACCCTAAAGGGATTGATTTCTATCCCGTCGCACATGCTGATTCACATTCCACGACAACCAGAATGCGATCTTCGTGTACAATATTCGGAATGCTTGAGACAATTTGTATTGACATTGGAGATCCTTTCATTAGTGAAGGGTTCCAACAGTTTCTGCCTAACAGTGGCATGCAGCACGTAAAATCTGCACCATACCACCCTGCGTCATATGGTCTGGCTGAACGTACAGTTCAAGCAAGATCTCCTTATGCAGCACTCTAGAACCAAACGAGATTGGTTTTTATTCACTTACAAGACAACTCCAATTGAGCCGACGGAACTGATGTTTGGTAGAAACTTACGAACAGGATTGCATTTACTTTTCCCCACCCCTCGCATTCACTTCAAAACAAAACAGGAAAAGATGTGTGCCCGATAATATGACAGGAATAAAATGCAAGTGGTGGAGTCGGATCCATTAAGTTACCTCACGAGGCAAGTTGACAACCAGCTCAGTCATTAGGTCTACGGGGAACCATTTTGAATTGCAATTGACTGACGACCGCATTGTGTGTCGACATTCAGACCATATCCGACGTCCCACCACGGAGGCGTTTGAGCCGAACAAGTCGACCGAAAATACTGACAAACAAACAGATCCAGCACAGTCTGTTTCAACAAAAGCAACAGCCACAGATATGCCAACGGGGTTCCGACGGTCGCAACGTGTGCAGAAATCAGCAGACCGACATCAAACTGAGAATTCTCATATTCACTAAGAGGGGGAGGGATGTTGCATATGCACTGCCGAACAAATTGCTTATTCGACCGCTCTTTGATTAGCCGTAACTGACATTGACAACTTACTTGTCTTACATTGTGTTGGCTACACCTCCGGGTCGTTTTGGCCGCATTAGCACGTGTTCTGTGTCTCTATTCGGGCTAGGGGCCGTGTGCGTCTACTACTGCATTGTCGTGTTATCAATATGCAAGCCATTAGTTTGAACTTGGTTTGCCTATTCGTGTAAAATACGTAATTTACATGTATAATTTACAAGTTGTGTGACACACGTGACTGTTCGGAAGAGACCCAACTGCGTAAAAACCATGGATTTTATTGAATCCGAACAGCAGCAGCAACAAAATGCCCGAATATGGCCAACATTCTGCCAGTTGTACCAGGAAGCCACGCCAGGGACTGAGGAATTTCGTGTTAGGACTTAGTTACACATCCAACCCACTATGTCATATGAAATCAGTCAATTGCTCAGAGGAACTGACTAACCAGCCAAGAGTTTCCAGGCCGCCCATGCTGCAATTCACTAGCCCAACTGTAGAACACAAGGGAATAATGAGAGCAGACATAGGTGATGTGGACGGTGCAGAACACCAGTGGGAGACGCAAGCGGATTCTGGGGTGTAGAAGGAAGATCTCCCTATTAAATTGCCTTTAATCGTTGTCCATATAAGTGTTGACCGAAGGTCGCAGATGCTGTGACCTGTTGTAACTTGGATAAATGCAGATGCATTTGAGGATCACATCACTAGCGAATACACGAATGAAACAGGCTTTTGTAGAAAAATATTACTGATAAAACCGTGAGAACGGAGTAGAAGAAAGGATGGAACCATGTGGAAAGTCGACCTTCAATTTACCCCGAGAAGAGACCGCCTGAACCTTGATCCAACAATCTCTTAGAAATCCTTTAGCCCGGGCGATTCGTTCACTATCGCCTATGCCCATAATACATTCGGCTATTAACGCTGTGTGCCTGACTCGACTGAAGATTTAGGATGTTTTTGGCGAAAGAAACTCAGTTTTTCTAACATTCTTTATAACTGAAGAACATTCCTGTGTTAATTGTCGTTTAAGAAAGTGTTTTCTTCCATATGTTTAACAGCCGGGGATCTCACCATTTCCAATAAAATGGACTTGGAGAATATTGGATTGGTAAACCTGTCACAGTTCATTTTTGTCCAAATCGTCGGCAGCGTGTAGAACATTCTCAACAATTTTGACGTTCATGTATTCTTCATAATGTTGCGTTGCAGAGTATAGTAGTCACATAACTGGATAACGCCTTATTAAAAGGACCAAAGAACATTACACTAACGTCACTAAGACGTCCTAGTTATCCCTAGAATTTCCTCTAGTCAACCTAAAGCAGCCTACCAGCACATTTTAGAGGTCATCCTCAGACTGAGTAGGTTTAACTGATGTTTCCACACTATTTTGTTTACTTCTTGTGATCGCCATGACCACAAATCAATAACAACTTCTCTGTCTATACACAAACAATTGACCCTATCTGTGTGAAGTAACACCAAGTTCATGCATATCGGGAAATGACATAAGAGTTAACGCGTGATTCGTCAGCGTTCTTGTCTGTATACACACTGTTGCAGCTTTTCAAGACCAGAGATATGTTATCTAAATGCTTACAAAACATTCAACTTATGACATCATTTCATAAGATTGAGTTATTTGGCACTGTCTGACGTAAGTACATATAGATTCAAATTATTCGGACTGCACACTTCAAGGTAACCTTCCACCGTCGTATTGGAAACCTGGGAGTCTGGGGAGTGGGAAACTAATGGTCATTTAGGAACATCCCGTTGATCAAGTTGACGGAGTTTCCATGCCCTCATATAATGTGCAATCCACATTCGTGTTGAAAGTTAATTGTTACGATTGTAAGGATGTATCTACGAGGATAGAATTTTCCGTTTTTTTCACGTTAACTGAGAGTGACCATTCTCAGGTAGGTCTGTTTAAAGTTTTGAGTAGCCCTCATGAGTTCTTCAGGAGGAAAGGGTGGTTTGTCGAACAGTCTGTTTTCGGTTGTTCATCATCGAGCCAATTACAAAACATTTTATATCCTCATGGATCATTGAGCACTGAACTTTCTATGTGGACGATATTATCTGTGTAGTTGACTAAACTGTGAATCTGGATAGCCTACTAACTAAAGCAAACACAGCGGTTCCTGATATCAATTTTAAACTCGTACTGAGAAAGACGGACCAATATTCATCCTGAATGTAACACTAAATCGTTGTGCAGGCGGTTCACTTCCGAGAAGCATTCATAGGAAGGGGACTGGGACACAGCCAGTTTACCCGCTTTTTCAATTACGTACCTCCAAGATAGGAAGGAAAATAGTTGGTAGCTTGACACATAACTATGAAGGTATGCAATGATGATACGATTAAAGTAAAAAAAAGATATTTTTACGGCAGACATTCGTAAAGAACACCTGCTCCGTGAGCTTTATTGATAGGTATATGGAACTGACAACACCACAAATTAAACTCCCAACTACGAAAAATAGGTTGGTTTTCGTGACGTTAAACCTCAAGGGCAAGGCGTTGCCGAAACCGGTGACTCATAGGACAAGTAAAGCAATTGAAAAGGTCTACACTATACTGCGATACAATTGTAAATCTCGTTCAGATTCAACCCGATAGCCCACGTACAGCTCAAAGATACGTTGTTTAAATGTGTGACTACGTTGTGTGCCTACTCTTTCACATGTTTCGATCGTAAAAACCGGGCACTCTCCTCAGAGGATACGGAGGCACCACTCTCTTATTACTGACTAAGGGCGATGTAAAATCGGTTGCAAGTGCACGTCTGGCGCACCTCGTCGACGCAGCACACTAAGTTTCATCTGATGTGACTTGCTGCCTCATTTGCCGCTTGTCCAGTCGTCACTCAAGAAGAGCCAAATTTTGTACTCTAGCCTTCGCGAAGGCCATTGGAATTCGGTTGCGCAATTCACACTTGTGCGTTCAAAAGAAATTTATCCTGGCCCTGCGGTTGCCATGCACACCAGTTACTTACTTGGCGCCTCTGGAGGTCAATTTGGGTATCTAATTCTCCTCCAATTCATAACCGTTTGACGTAATCACGTAAATAATTGCTCTTGGTTTCGGTTCCTTAACAACCATAATGAGATGCGTGTTTAATTAAGAAGCTTGTACCGGCTAATAAATCGAGCAAAGTGGTCATTTATCGTTTGCTTAGTTTTTTTTAGCTCTATCAAGTCGAATGGTTAAACCAATCCGAATAACAGGACCTACCTGCATAATAGACAATTTTTCATCCCAAGATTGGGTATTGGTTGTAGAACACAGCGATTTATTTGAACATGTAATGTGCGGTTGTAATTTCTCGTCTCGGCTCACTGTGCTAATGTATTATGGTCAGAAATTTCGGTATCACATTTCTGGAATTAGAAAACATCTTTTATGTTTCCGTAACATCCAATAGAAATTAACAAGCAAGTTTTCCTTTTGTAACACTAGGCGTTTGCTACCATGCAGGCTGGACAATTGAGCACGCCAGAAATCTATACAGCAGGAGCAGTTGTGACAGGAGTTTATGCTCCTAATCTTATGATTGGTCAACGATGATTTTTCTGTTAAATAATCTCGAAATTCCTTACTAGTATGACCTCGAAAATTTTATTGTTATCGACAGTTCACATTTAGGTGACAATATATGTCATTAAAACTGTGCTGAGTACTAAGTGGGCTGCCACATACTGAAGATCTTTATGTACAAAAGTGATCTGGGAACATCAGTAACAGACGATAGATCGTCTGTCTCCAAATTATGCAGTTGTAACGAAAAAACGTTAGAATGATGAAGAATCCATAAATACTTTCACTCGGAGACAGTTGCTGCAATTTACAACCCTGGTTTTTATACTTACACGGAAACAGAAGTGTATGTTTGTTGTCCGTACCTAAAAATGACCTGGCTCTTATTAGAACCGTTCACAGAGGAGTCAGTAAAATGGATATGGGGGTCTGGATGTATACTTGCCTAGAAAGAATGTTATCATTATGTCAGTCTGCAATGAATTACGGAAATATGAGAGAAAACTCAGTCCAAACGCACACCATGCACCCACATCTGGTCATCCGTCAACATACATCCCGGAATTATTCAAGAATGAACGACCAACTACGCACGGAAAACTTCTCAGTTGCACCCCACCAACCTTGGAACTCACGGCCTGATATTGTGTTCATGACTAACCGATTGAAATTTTCAAACCTGTACTCGATCAACACACAGCCGGACCACAACCGGCCACCACCTCCCCGTGACGCACTCACACGTCATCACTTATAGACATCTGTCCGCCTCTGCGCACCTTTCTTGCTATCTCTCTGAATGTTTGCCTAGCGCATCAAAATTATGGTTCAGTATGTTGGCGAGCTGTACACCGCTGTTTTTATTTCTCATGCAGTTCTCTTATCTTGCGATGCTTTATTAACGTATGTTTGTTCGGTAAATGTCGTCTCCCGATATTCACATGGGCAGGAAGACATTCTCCTCTGCAAATTTTCAAACGTATCGGCGACAATTTCGTGTTGTGATTATCCTCACAATTTGGTTTGACTAAATTCAGTACTGCCCACCTCGATACGTCTGTAGCGGTACTTCTGACAGGGGTTTGTTTCTATACCTTGTGCTGATGGTCTCTAAGTAGGGACGTATAATTTATTTCAATATTAAAATTTCTTTCTTCTCACTTTCATTCGGACTACTTACAATCCACCAGTAGCATGGCATTAATTAATATGGTGAGTTCTCAGTCAAAAGTACACGACGTTGGTAACATAAACAACAGGATGTTTGATATGCAGGATCTATCTTTAATATAGGCTGGATAAAAAGCTCAAGAGAGAGTGTAACTGCACGTACTTGTTCAGTGAGGTTTCACTGATTTCAGACACTGACAAATCGCAATACAAATTTGACTTAATCTGTTCTCACATTGTCCAATTTGTTCGAAAATACCCAATGAAATCGTAGGGACGACAAAGTAGCGAATAAGACTTGTTTTCTGTGTTTGGTCATCAGGCTAATTACAACACAATAAATATGAAGACAGTAACTGGGGTGAGTTCGGAAAGCGGTAAATAGAGGTTATGGACAGCGTGTTTGTTATCAGTTACGCAATCACTGTCCCAAATAGTGGGCTTGATTGGTTGTGGGCCAGGGGAGGTTAAGTGTCCGCACGAACTTCTTCTGAGCGCAGTGGTCAAGTTTGTGCAATCGGATACTAGTGGCCTAGGCAACGATCAACATTCGGAATCTCACCACTTTTGGTCGATTCCTTGGTATTCGATAGACAATCTGAAAAGCATCTTTCTTACTGACAGAATGATTAGAGTCAGTCAAATAAGCAAAAATTGTGTTTGTAACCGTTTTAATCACACCACTATTCAACCACGCAGGATGATATTAATGTATTCTGTCACACGAGCAAACAAATGAGTACACAAAACAGCTGGTTGTAGAACATTAAAGTCTGTCTTTGAGTTGTGACATGATAACAGGTGTTGAGCGGAAACTCGCACAATTGAGCGGCAAGGTAGGTTGTTCCGACTGATTTTTTGAGCTTTCTTGAGATAACTTCGACCATGGGATCTCCTTTGAAAGGAAGACTAATGAACGTAAGTTTCTTGCTCACATAGGGTGGTTACGTTTCAACTCTGCCGCCTGCATCGCTTTTTGAATGAAACGCATCGGATAGCCATTCTGCGCGAACACTTCTTGTAGAAAATCTAGTTCAGTTTTTAAAGTGTCAAGGGTGCAGATCTTTAACACAGTACTCGTCAGATATTGCATGAAGTTTCACTTTTGATTTAACGGAACGAAAATGTCAAAGTGAATGTACTGGTCACTCCAAGTTTATTTTCTGTACACATTTCGATGGACTGAACCATCCTCTCTTCTTATTATGCTAACATCCATGAAATTTATTTGACTATTTCGTTTGATTTCTGGATAAATTTAATACTTATATGGGCTGAGTTAATTTAGTGGGAATAAGAAGGACGGCCCGAAGAAAGTCGTAGTCTGAATGAGACAGAACCCGCTGAATTTATACGGGACAAGTTTACTCCACTAATAGATTTCATAGAAACTGACGAGAAACTAATAGTTCGAATCCCGACTACGACAGACCGCAGAAGAAACTGAGTAAATAAGGAATTCTCACGGAAGGAGTGTACCGAAGCCAAAAGCGGATAATGGATTAACTGTTTTTGTCAGTCTACAAAAAGTATGTAGTCTAAGAACCAGAAACATTCATGAGATTGTAGCTTTCATAATGCGAATTTAGCACAGTAATCACCGAACACAAAGAACAACACGAATCTATCCCGGAACACATGTCCATTTCCGAGTGTTGATACCGACTTGATCCAGTTTCGGCGAAGTTCCCCGCATGTGCCCTCCGCAAGGTTGTGTTGGCACGCTTCGCCATGTATTCTTATTTACTACGTTCTAATATTTTCGGAAAACGTTGCATTTCAGAAACGGTCCATTTGTCCATTTTAACAATCCAAACGATGCGAAACCAACAAATGATTTCTAATCGAGTATAGTGCCAAAAATATTATCAGTATTGTTGTTTGTGCAGAAGATTTCGCTTCGTATACGAATGACTAGATCTCCAATAGTGTGGGTTAATGAACTTCTAGAAGATAAGTTTGCGTGTTCTGTTCAGTCGTCGCAATTGTTTTGATATACTTGTACGGTATTGAAGTCTAAAAAGAAAAGTCCGGTAGTTTCAGTGGTCACTCTTTTGGCTTTCTCAATTTATCCATCAGGGAAACTTTTATTCAAACAATCTAACAAATTTCTTTTATAATGTGGAAGTGCATCATAATGACAAAAGCATGGGTTGGGTGCTAGACATGATGTGGCGTTGGTGGATTACAGCGTGAACTGTTCGAAAAATCCTGCCGGGGCAGTCGATCCTCTGGATCATTTGGTGGATTCCATATGAGACAGTGGGATGGGGGGTAACCGAGTCCAAATGTGACATTTCCGAACTCCCGGCGTGGCTTCGTAGCTCAGTTGGTAGAGCGCTTGTCACGTAGAGGCATGGTGTTTCTGTCGCCGGTTCGAATCCAGCCGAGGCCCTGACTTTTCACATTTGGGTCTCGTCTAAAAATGTTCTACAAGCATTTGGTAATACAGTCAAGCCTAGGAACGGAAGTAATTTGTCCAACAGCATCATTCCAATATGAATGCCAATCTCATGATGCTTGAGTTACCGAACTACAAATTAACCGAAATCATTGTCAACACTACTGAATGGGCAAGATAGTCCATCAAATCGTTCATCCTCAACTACAGGTCTAGAGGTCATGCACTGAAACCAATACAGCTCATTCATAATTGACCGTAAAGGTGTCAGTAGTTTTGTGCGGGGTGAGAAGTGTAACACTCGTGTGGTACCTATGTCTCAAGGTATTCCGATATGAATCAGTGACACAAGAGGCGTTCAGATAGTCGAAACTGTTGTGGTTGGTTATCAAAAATATATCCAATCGAGAAACTCGAACCTGGAATAAGCTCAGAAATTCCGTTATTACTAACAGGCACCGCAAAGGTGGTACGTACAAGTAAATCGTCGACAAGTCGACCGATGTGTCTAGGACGGACAGATCTATGTTCACTGACTATATTGAAATGAACACCGAAAAAGTATTTGTGAAGTCTGGTAGTCGCCTAATAAATCACCAATGCTTTCTTCTGTGTTTGCGAAAATCCACATTCTTCTGGAATGAGGCGTCTGGAAATGCAAATAACAGGATAACCATTTTGTCTTAGCACACTTCCAATGCCCATTAGGGACACATCAATAATTAGTGTTGATGGCAACTCTGGAGGAAGCGTATGTAATACTGCATCAGAAGACAGAAACCTCAACAGAATTCGGAGAGTTCGTTCACGTAATTCGGTTCAAACAGAATTATTTTGAGGACGAACATCATGTGAAGGTTTCGCCTAATCAGCGAAATTAGTAATAAATCGAAATAACGCCGAGGAGAACCCATTACAGAAAGAAATTCATCAAAAGTCTTCGGAGCGGATGCCTTAGATAAAAGTGGAAAGCGATCAAGATCACAACGATAATCATTCTCAGTAACGTAAAAACCCTAAACAGAAGAAGTTGGACGTAACAAAAATGTATTAGGAAGAATTCACAGCAATGTTTAAAAAGCAAAAAGGTCCGAGTACAGCATACAACCATTCATCCTGAATAGGCATCGTTGGCACATTCACAATACTATTATACTAGTAAATGGAAACACCCCCTGGATTGTAAGTAATGGTGTTCATAACATCTAGAAATATAACAGGTGATACAGTCAGAACGAAGGGTAGAAAATTATACCAAGACAATCCAAAAGGAGTATTGATGGTTGTCAGGACATTGGAAGCATCATCAAGTGGATTTTGGAGAAAACATTCATTTAAATCAAGCTTTTAGAAATATTTCGGACCATGAAATTGGCGCAGAATGTCCTGATTCAACAGTGGCACACCTTTGCAAAAGGAATTTGCTAAGCGTGAGTCGGTAATCACCGCAAACTCGAGGCATTATACCACCACGTTTAAGTGGGGCCACAATAAGTTTAACCTAAGTCAAGGACTGCAGGAGCGTTAATATCCTGTTCTCCGCAAGTTGGTCGATCGCTTTTCCGACAGGTTCACGTAACCCAAATAAGATGATTCGTCGCTTCATGAAAATCAGGTTGCCTTTGAATTCTAATGAAATTAGTTTAATACACATACCACTAGAACACGGAAGGAGTAAATTGGGCATTTTTGATTCACGTACATCCGCAAACAATGAAACATAAATGTTCGAAATTTTCATACTGTAAACCAACAACCGATGGCCCATGATCAGTGGCCAAAACGTGGAAGTTATTAACACCGGATTGAGAATCAGAAGGTATCACAGTTACCGTCCTCAGGCACTTTATGAGATCAACAGGGATAAAAGATTCAACGCTACTGGGGTCCACAATGAATGAATGTTCAATAGAATTATTAGCTAGATAGGTTCGTTAAATGTGGCTGGTAAAACCAATAAAAATAACAGCAGGAGCAATAGATAAAAAATCGGGACTCAATCTACTGTCTTCAAAATTGGATTGTCTAAAAGAAGACTGAACTATGACGAACGGATTAAATGTGACCGATCCTACCACACCTGTGACACTTAGCCTTTGGAAATCGACAAGTCAGTCGAGAATGTTTGCCACCATATCACTTACAGCTGTACTACCGTTGGGAAGCAAGTGAATCGGGTGCAGGCTGATTATTATCAATTGCATGTCGAAGATACCCTTTATGGGACCGCCATTTCTGCTGAACTTCTGATTGTCTCAGGTTGTTGTTGCTGTATAAACTCCTCGGTTCATATTTCACAGAAGCTGACACACCGATACTGTTCGCATAATGTTCTAGTTGACTGGAATGTGAAATTCGGAAATTGTAAATGCTTCTGTTCCAGTGATCAAACGGTCACGAAGTTGAGTTCGTAATTGGCCTTCTAAATTACACTGAGCTGCCTGAGTCTGGATTTCGAGAATGAAGTGCCTGATATTCTGATTTCCTTTTCCCATAGGCGTATGAAATTGGGCTCGTTCAGCAGCTTCGAAATTCACAGGTTGAACATGTGAGAGCAGCAGTTTCCTCAAAAATGTGTAGGAAAGGGAAATTGATGAATCAGGGAATGACAAGTTGTCTTCGAATGAGCCAAACTGATAATAGGTTGCTTTTTTTATACGTATTTCAGAGCCTTCATGAAAAATACGTGATCCTCGCCTGAATGAGACAAACACCCACTGAAGGTCATGTAGAACCCTAGCTCTAGCACTCTGCGGTATGTTCCTAGCGAAATTCTTAGACTTAATACGAGATATCACCGAAAGGGTATTAAGCGTAGATGTAAAATGTTTTCAGCGGTGGACGGAATATTACCTTGAAAGAGATCTAATGAAGTACAAATTGGTCTAATAACTCGTCCGAACATTCTCTACCTCCTTCTGCACAAGTTACGAATTAAGCCTGGTCGCTGAAAAAATTGTGTTAACGCATGCAAATTCTAATCGTGAAAAAATTACAACGAATGTTTGGTTTAACGATTTCCTGGTTTCGAGACTACGAAACAGTTTGCAAGGGAAGTGTGTAACACGAGTGCAAGGGAAG